>JAHBCN010001557.1:0-114508 GCA_019359885.1 Listronotus oregonensis
TTTTTAAAAAAAGTAAGTTGAAATTCTAAATTACCACTTTAAAATTTCAACCCATTATGTATGTGTTAAAATCTCAGCTTACTATATTGAAATTAAGACTTACTTAATATTAACTTACTAGTTTAAAATTTTAACATATTTTTTTACTTACTAGCAAGAATAATTCCAATTAAAAAAAAAAAAAAATATATATATATATATATATATATATATATATATATATATATATATATATATATATATATATATATATATATATATATATATATATATATATATATATATATATATATATATTTATATATTAGGGTAAATTTTTTTTGCAAATATTATTTTTCGGTCCCATTGTGAAATTTTGTTGGAAATACCTCCTAAAAAATTCCCTGAAAGTTTTAGCCCTTTGATCCTTTTTTTTTTAATTTCTATAACTCAGCAGCATTTTATGTTATCGTCTCGCCCAAAAAAGTAAGTTGAAATTCTAAATTACCACTTTAAAATTTCAACCCATTAAGTATTGTTAAAATCTCAGCTTACTATATTGAAATTAAGACTTACTTAATTTTAACTTACTAGTTTAAAATTTTAACTGACTATGTTGAAATTTTAACATATTTTTTTTTACTTACTAGCAAGTGAATTTTTTTTTTGCAAATATTATTTTTTGGTCCCATTGTGAAATTTTGTTAAAAATACCTCCTAAAAAATTCCCTGAAAGTTTCATCTTCACATGCTTTGGGCGAGTACTAAATAATAAGGGCTGAAACTTTTAGGGAATTTTTTGGGGGTATTTCCAACAAAATTTCACGATGAGATCAAAAAATATATATATTTGCAAAAAATATATATTAATATATAATTATATATATATATATATATATATATATATATATATATATATATATATATATATATATATATATATATATATATATATATATATTTATATATATATATATATATATATATATATATATATATATATATATATATATATATATATATATATATATATATATATATATATATATATATATATTATATATATATAAATAGTTTTTCTTTCTTAATATTAAACTTTAGACATCCTAAGGTTACTGAAAACTATTTTTCTTTAAAGCAAAAATAATGCTCTGAAATTTTGGAACTTAGCTAAAAAAAATAATAAAAATTGACTTGTATGAGCTGATTTAGATAAATATTTTTAAAAATTGTTAATAGTATAGTATAATGAAACAATGAAAACAAACCCCAAAATTAAATCAGGGTATTTTTAATAAAATTTTGCGGTTTGTGTAAAACTATGGAAAGCTAGCGCCTATATAGAACCCCTATTTGAACTACATAAATGTAGAGTATAACTGCGTGTTGTTCCTTCCAATGCTTATCCCTCTCAAAAAAGTTAATCGTATGTTGTTTTAAAAGACCCCAAAGCTCTTTTAAAAGACCCAAAAACAATATTCAAGTTTAAACAAAAAAAATTTTTGTTTTCTGGACCGAAGATATCGGGTGTTTCTCAAGGGTGGTTCTCTCCTATAGCTTTTTTATTTTTAAAGATAAGATAATAAAATTTAACTTGTTAACTAAAAGAAAAAAAAATGTACTTTAACACCCTGTATGTTTTTTATCTATTTGATAGAAAATGACATCCTAAATACAATGACACCCCATATGTCAACTTTTGACATTTTCCTTTAAAAATATTTAATTTTTTAAAATCCAATCTAGAGAGCCATGACGTCGTTAAAACAACCAATTTTGAGTCCGGGAGGCGTGGAAAAATAATTTTAATTATCTTTCGTATTTTATGTCTTTTCCAGAAAGGTAAGAAGATTTCAAAATATTATTTCTAGACATAACTCATTTTTTTCAAATGGAACGATGGTGGCTACTGGGCATATTCGAAAAGAGCATTTTTTTGTGAATAATTTGATACCCCACACCTGATATTTGAAGTTAAATCAACACCAAAAAAACTTAAAAATAGGCATAGTAGTTGTCGCTTATAAAAATAATAATTATTATATTATTATTAATAATTATTATATTATTATTAATAATTATTATATTTATAGGTATTTAAATCAAAATGCCTTAATAATAAACACAGCAACAGCTTTAAATAACTAACTCGCATTTAATTATTAAACTATGTAACAATCATTGTTTAACATCAACGTTTTTGTTTATTTTCAAGCCTACCTGATAAAATTGTCGAAATGCATATGACTCTTTTAATTGAATGCCACGGCCCGGATGTTTTAATAATTTTGAAAGTAACAACTACTATGCTCATTTTTTTTGCTTTTTAGTGTTGATTTAACTTAAAATATCAAGTGTGGGGTATCAAATTATTCACAAAAAAATGCTCTTTTTAAATATGCCAACGAGCCACCATCGTTCAATTTAAAAAAATTGAGTTATGTCTAGAAATAAAATTTTTGAATCTTTTCACCTTTCTGGAAAAGGCATAAAAATTGTCAGATAATTAAAACTATTTTTTCACGCCTCCTTGACTCACAATTGGTTGTTTTAACGACGTCATTGAATTTTACGAAATTAAATATTTTTCAAGGAAAATGTCAAAAGTTGACATATGTGTCACTGTATTTAGAATGTCATTTTCTATCGAATAGGTAAAAAAATACAGGGTGTTCCATTTAAAATTCAAAATTTGAGATCATTTCCGGTGAAACCGGAAATCGTCAGAAACAATTGAACATGTCATTTAATGCATTTTTAGGTCATATGTCGACACGCCCAATTTCATTTTTCCATCTTAAAAAATAAAAAAGTTATAGAGGGGAACCACCTTTGAGAAACACCTGGTATAGGGTGTTTGGTACACCAATAAAAATATTTTACTGAGTGCTAATTTAGGTAATTTTAAATTATTATGACCATATTTACCTTTATGCAAAGTCTTATCGTTTTTGCGATATCGACCTTTTTAGGTATTTTGCAAAATTGTCGAATGTTTATAACTTTTTTTTTATTGTGCCAAATTTATTTAGCTAGCTGTGTAAAACATTTTTACAGGCCGAATTACCATTTTAAAAAAGCATGTATATCGTATATCCAATTGTTATGCATACATTTTTGTAAAAATAATCGGCATTTTTTTTGTTTTGTTTCCAAAAGCTGCAAATTAAAAACCTTTTAGAGAGTTACAAGCGTTTAATACCACAAAAAATAATATGAATAACAAAAACTTGACTATTTCACAAAAAACAGCTAGACTTTGCATAAATATGATCACAAAGGTTCTAAATGACCCCCATCTATAACTTAGTAAAAACTTTCTTTTGATGTACCGACCACTCTGTATATAAGTAAATCCACTTTTTAAAAGATAAGAAATAAATGACTGACGAGCATAATTTTTGGACATACATCGCACACTTTCTTAAAAGTGACACAAATCAAAAAATGTAATTTTATAGAAGAGCCACTTGGATATATATATATATATATATATATATATATATATATATATATATATATATATATATATATATATATATATATATATATATATATATATATATATATATATATATATATATATATATATATATATATATATATATTATATATATATATATATATATATATATTTGGACTTGTGTCACTTTTAAAGAGATAACGCTACGTGATTTTTAAATTTGGAATAATCAGTTTTTTAATTAAATTTTCAAAATAGCGAAGAATGTGTTTTTTACTATGTTGATATTTTTGACATAACTAAAAATATATTAAGAAATAAGGTTCATAAATAAGGTATTAAGTAAAAATTTATAGCTTAAAAATTAAGGTGGGTTATTTTAAAAAAATGTGTAACATTTCCATAAAGAAAAAACATGGCATCTGGAATTTAAAGAAAAGAGTTATTTTAACGATTGTTGTTACTGGTTTGTAGAATAAATATTGTTATGAAAAAATTATTAAAACAGATTTTTGTATCTAATTTCATTTATGCTTAATAGTTAATATAATGCGAGTTCTATCAACAGCATTAATCTTTATATTTATTTTGGTAAGATCAGTAGTTCTTGAATTTTATATCATGGATGTCCATTAAAATTAACATCGCCTCAAGTAAAATATTGTTATAAATCTTAACAGCTAATGCTGAGCAAAAGTAAATGTATTTTTAATTAGTAAATTTTAACAATATTTAAAACAAAACAACATAGTTAAGGCTCAAAAATTTAAAAATATTTTTTATCAAGCTGTGTTTCTGTCAGTTCGATTATATTTGTTGCTAATTATTTATACATATGTCTTTGCTAATCTAAGTTAACCAAGTTGAAAGTTTTTTCACAAAACTACAGCAAATCATCCCAAAAAAAATATCTTTCTTAGCATTTGCCCAGTCTGCCGGATTTTTCTTAAGTTTGTTTATTTTGGCTAGGGTATTTAAATGAATTAAATTTTAGATACGAAGTATTCCAAGCTTTAATAGAAGTTATGAGTACTCGAATTTTTTCGTTTTTTTTATGCACAAGAGAATCGTAGAGAGCAAATTCAATTTTATTAAGATTTAGTTGGTAAAAAAATTTTAACTTTTCTTCTAAACAACCGATTTTTAAATTTCCAACGGAATTTTAAAGAGGACACGTTAGGCTTCAGTAAAAAATATACAATCATGATGTTTTGATAAAAAAAAAGTCTTTTTATTTGGGACTTTAAAAATTCAAACAAATTGAAAATCTGATCAATGAAAAAAATCAAAAAATATCCATAAAATATTGGTTTTTAAAAATCAATTTTTGTTTCTCTTATGGAAATATATAAAAGAAGATAAATTTAACAGATATAAAAAATATTTAAAAGTACAGTTACGATTCTACCTATTATTATTTACTTGTAGTTCTAGGGTCAGTACAGGTTGCGGTGTATGAAATGACTCCTCTTATTTGCAAACAAGCTAAAAAACAATTTTACTTAGCTTACGAGTAGCTAAGACAAATATACAAATATTAAATAACTATTTTTTCATATCATTATAACTGAACATTTCTACATCATATCACATATTTGTATGTATCTTTGTATAAGTTTTATAGGTACCAATAATATAAAAATATCTGTTAAAAATGTATATTTTACAAAAAATTTGAACTATAAAAGAAAAACAGTTTTTGTCGGGGATAAATATGTACTTAAAAAAAACAATCATCTAAATGTTATTCTTAATTGCGTTAAAAAAGAAAAACAATTTCCTAGATGATAAATTACCAAGAAATTTATTAAATTGTAAACCCTAACAGTGTATTAGACATATATTTGGCATTTTTTGTTAAATGTATTTTAAAAAAATATCAAGTTTTATGAATTGTTCGTATATATACGCTTTGATGTTGGTAAATGTAAATATACTTTTAGTAGATTAAATTAATATTTTTAGATTATGTTAAGTTTTAGACCATTATTAAATTGTACTATTTAGGTATTTTAGGCAATAACAAATACCTTTAGTTCTAGTTAGAATATTTTTATTTTTAAAATAGTCTCTGTACATTTTATTGCAATAAATATATTTTTTTCCAAATCTTGTATTTTATTATTTTGGTTATAGTCCAGGAGGCCACTGCAAAAAACCAAACCTATAAGAGAACCGCATCAAACATTTTTTTTATATTACTATAAACTATAGCCAATTCAAAGCGGCTCTGCTGCCTCAGCTCAGCGGGTTTAAATTGCATTTTTTTTACCTTAAAAAAAATCGTGAAAAATCGTTTTTTTTTTTTTGATATAACTCGAAAACTACTGACCTTAGGAAAAAATGGAATAAAGTCAAAATTTATGCTCTAATAAAACTACGTCAGTTTTTTTATATAATTTTTTTGTAGCCCTTTTAGTTTTTGAGATATTAACGATTTAAATTTAAAATAAAAACTCAAATATCTTAAAACCTTAACGAGTTACAAAAAAATGTAATAGACAAAGAATATGCCTTTTGGTTAGCTCTATAAAAATAGTTATACTCACTTTTCTTAATAAGATAAGTAATAAAGGAGATATAAGCAAAAAAGTGATTTTAGTCATTAAAAATTTCGCTAGTAAGAATATTGTATTGGTACAATACAGCTCCGATCCATTTAATAGGCCTTTTCATCACATTTTTTTTTGAGCGCATGCGTCAGTATCAGCCATTTTTTTCGTACTGTTTTTTGTAAACAAGCATGTTAAAGGGCCTGTAAACACATAATTAAAATAAAAAGTACTAAAAAGAAAGTATAGTTTTTGAAGAAAAGAAATGCGAAAATAAAGAAAAAGTGCCAAAATTAGCAAATAGGTTTTTTATCGATTATTATAATGATATCAGTACGAAAAGGAACGAAGAAGGGGGTTATGGGTATGTAAGAGTGATACACGCTATAAATCATTTAAAAACAATACAATTTAATAAATATAACAATTGTATATATGTGGTAGGTCTAATTAAACAAATATAGATACTTTTTGTATAGTAAAAGAAGAATGATGCCTAACCTCTCAATTAGCTCACTTCTTTTTCCTTTTTAAAAGACTCCATGACATTTAAGCTACCTTTTTAATTCTACAATTATGGGCTTCAACTGAATTATAAATCAGTGTAGCACCATCAACGATTTTTCCAGTAAATGATTTAATTGGGAGATAATACCATTTCCCAGCCATTGTCGATCAAAACAGTACAGAAACTTTTGAATTGCGGCTTTTTCAACATGGCGACTGCGCTTGCGCTTGTCACATGATGAAAAGGCCTATTACTGCACCGGGGCCCCCAAGCTCATGGGGAACCCTTGGTCCCTTAGGCGACTTTCGAAAAAGTTAAATAAATATTGTGATCATATAAATAATTTTCGACTTTTTAGCTCCTTGCGAAATCTCTATTAGCTTGAACTAAACTTGCAACAGGGCTTTAAGTATGGCAACTTGTTTAAAAAAAATTGGAATTTGTAGGGAGTGATGCTAACGAATAATCCAGTGGCGGCTCCTCCATTGGGTCATGACCTCCCATTATTTTTGACTAATATTTCCGAACAAAAACATAATAATGATATAAATAAAAAAAAACTTTTTTCAATCTTTTAAATCTTCCTTTATTATTCTAAGCATATAAACTCGTTGATCGATTATATTACTGGATTCCACAAGCTTTGCGCAGCGATCTCCAAATCGGTGGATTCGTTTGTTGACCAAAAATCGGGCTGCCTGCCTTCATTGACCGCATTGTTTTAAACGGAGCCCAGTCGAGTTTTCCCGATCTAATTTACGACTGGGCGATTTTGGCTGCTTTCCGAAGCAGTGTAATCGCATGATCTGGGTCAACAGCCGCGAAGAGGAAAATTACGCCAAGGTGTTTGTTTGTTATACGGTTATTATAGAACGGATTATATACGATTTTAGTAATTAATTTTTTGTTGGATTGTTGGTGTATGTTTTTGTAATGTAAATACGGTAAAAACAGTGCATTTGTTGACAATTTTGTGTACGTTACCGATGACAACTGTAGAGAGCGAGAGATGCTTCTCTACATTAAATAGAATAAAGACATTTTTACGCAACACAATGGAGGAAGGTAGACTCTCTGCGTTGGCCATGTTAAGTATTGAAAAGGCCTTTATAAATCAATCATTTTGCAAGTGCTAAAGATAGAAGGATTGAACTAAAATTTATGACTATTTAGGTGAGTTAAGTAGCCCTTTTTATTTCTTATCATATAAATATGCTTATTTTTAACCTATAAGTTGCCGTCATACCTCTGGCATAGCGATATTACTTACTGTCGAGTGTGAGATTTTTTTTTAGAATATGTTGTGCAATTTTTCTGTTTAAACAGATGTCGATGCATATTATTTGTTATATTGTTATGTTTCTTAATAAATAGAAACATCATTCTTCAAATAAAATAATCTTGCTAAATCATTTATTTTTGAATTTTCTTTAGAGTAAACGTCTGTGTGAAATAAAATGCCTAATTTTTTTTAAAATAAAAATCAGTTAAGCCATATGCATTTGAAATTTTAACTAATGACCTCCCCGAAAGATTGGCCACGAGCCGCCACTGGAATAATCATGCACGATAAATCACGATAAGAAGTTTACAAATCCTTCTTTACAGTCGCTACAAAATAAAAACTAAAACATAACTTGTTATGAAATCGTCAAAATATTAAAATAATAACTAGGAAATTATTGGGTTTTAATGAGCGCGTTATTTATTATAAGTATGACAGTGCATATCTCAAATAAGCCTAGGTAGGAAGTAAAATGCAATTTTACTTCCTCACAAAACATCTCAAAGCAGAGTTACGCTCTCAATTTTTTATCCAGTCTTGTAACTCACTGTACTCTGAATTTCATAGAATAAATTTTATTTCACGTAATTACTTTCATTGAAATCAGATTCAATGATTAATTTTAAAAAAACTTACCGTTCTATTTTGTATCAGTTTTATCAGTTACATAGTTTTCATCATAAAATATGGAACACTAAAGTATTTTCACATTTTTTTACCTGTCCTAAAAATACAATCCGCTATAGAATAGTTGCCCTTTTTTAAGTCCTGTAACATGCATTTGTAACTGCATCTGCACATAATACTTCTGTGTGGGTTTGCCCTTTTTAACATAATTTTTATAAGTCGTTTTGCTCATAGGACACTTGATTTGGTGATCAGGTGATCGTGCTAGCATAGGATAGTTTTTGCATAGCACAAGACCATATTTTTTAAATTTTTTGCAGGCTTGGTGCTAACAATCTTTGTTACATTTTTCTACTTCATTTCAGTGTGTCTGAAATTTTTCCTTTTGATTACTCAAAACTAGGCAATTGATCGCTGGGTATCACAAACTACTTAAGGGGAGAGATACCTTTAGGCAGGGTAAAATCAATTTATTTTAACATATTTTTGTTACATTGTTAAAGTGTAAAAAAACATGTAATTTGGCTTTTTTTAGAAAATGGCGGCCCCATAGAATATTTTTTCAAGCGTCTGCTCCGAGGTATCGAATACTGCTGCAGCTGTCAAAATTTTTATATTTATAAAAAAAGTTATTTTTTTGTTCGATTACTGATATGTTAATGGGAAGAATAAACCTATAAAATAATAAAAAAGTTAAAAATTAAAATTTATATCGGCTGTTTAATCAAAGGTCCATATTTTTTAACAGTTTTATCCCCAACAAAATTATTTATTTTCCCGATTTCTTTAAACTTTTAGGCACATCCTTTTGATAGTACTAGACAGAGAAACACCTGACCTTTTAGTCTAAATAACTTTTAAGTTACAGCACGAGCAGGTTTTAAAAAGACAGTTTTGAAATAATCATGTTTAAAGATTCGTTATGCTCCGACTACCTGTTTAGTAACGGTATGCGGACGCTGAAGTTTTTGAAAATATCTCGGTAAATATTAATTATTTCACTTTTTTCTTTTTACAGTAATTTTTTTTACATATTATACATTTCAAATATAAAAAAATAACAATCTTTTTGGAAATTCTAAAGGTAAAAGATTCGTTTTGACTACTTGATTAGTGACGATAACGGGACGCTGACGTTTTTGACAATATCTCCATAAATATCAAAAATATTTCACTTTTTCCTTTTTATAGAATATTTTAAACATATTTTACATTAAAATACAAAAAAAAAGAAAAAAAAGGATTTTTAAAAAAACTCCAAAGGTATCTCCCCCCTTAATAAAAACAGATAAACAGTAAAGGTGAAGAGACTGTTGAAATCTTCAAGCACATACCTACCTAGAGGCAGATTTACCGCGATTGGTCTACAATTTTTTTCTCTCGCCGGAGAGAAAGATCGTAGACTTATGAGTTTACAATTTTTCTTTCTCTACATGCAATCAGCACGAAACGCGAGAGACCTAGATGTCTCTAGGTAGTTCTATGCTAGCAGGTTGAAAGGCAATCGACACTAAGGGGCCATCCATAGACCACGTAACGCTTTTTTTTAGTCAATTTTTTTATCTGTAAAGAGATTTGGCCGTTTAAAAGTACATATTTTATGTTTGCAACGATCAATGTTTTTTTTTCGGGTGAAATTATAAAAAAATGGTCAATTCAATTGAAATTTGCCATCACCTGAGATTTCGGGAATAACCTTAGCTTTAAATTGGTTCATTGTACATCTTGATATTATTAGCCAAAAATTCTATTTTTTTTCCGCAATTAATTTTTTTTTATAGTTAATACATTGGGGCCCTCATTTCCCAGAGATGGGAAGGGGGGTTAATAATTTCTTTTTACTGAAAATATTGTTAAATAAAAATTACAACAAAAAATAATTAACGTTTTTTTCATTTTTTTTTAATTTAGGGGTACTTTTCACCCCCTGGGGTAGTCAAAATACGAGAAAATATTTTTTAAAAATTGATTAAAAAACCAAAAGAATAATTTGAGGTCATGTTTTTTGTATTCTTTCCTATTATGGGGGGTAGTTTTAACCCCCTATTAAAAGCCCTTATATCTCAACTCAACTGCATAATTAAAAAATTAAAAAAAACATCTTAATTATTCTGAAAAATGGCATTTATTTGATATCAGCACTCATAAATATTTCAAAAAACCTCTGAAAAGGGTTTAACTGTTAAGGTATTTCAAAAATTTCTCACATTAAAATCGTAATCAGTGACCCAAAAAACCCTCCGGTACCTATTTTCATGAAAATTCATTTAATATTGCCCGAGACATTCAATATTTTTTATGTTTGGCCAAAAAATAGTTTAACTTTCTTGACAAATTTCAAAAAATTTCAAGTTGATCTGATTTGCCCGAAATTACTGCTTTATTTTACAAAAAAAAATTACCTTCTTTTCTGTACTATATTAATTTTTCGATGTCGTCATGCCGCACGTTAGTCAAGATAGCTGCAAGCTCTTAGACTATAAAAAGCAATGGCAATTTAACCGCCATTAAATGTAGGAAGAATATTGGTAAGTAATTTATAAAAATGGCCGTGCTTTTGTTTAAAATTTTTTATTTTAGGTACAACAGGTTGTTACATTTTACAATGAATAAAATATTGCAAAGTAGGAAATGATTTACTGAGCTGTAGTAGTTCTTAATTAAAAATGTTTGTACAAAACTTACAACAGTTATAATTTGAGAATTCGCCGAGTCTAAGCTGTATGGCTCTTCGTGATTATAATTTAAGGGTCTAGAAATAATAATACCACATTTTCTAACTTTCTATATTTTTTTAATAGCCACAAAACGAAATACGTTGGCATAGCAGAAATACAGTTTCGTAAATCGCATATTAAAACTGGCGTTCTGCGCACAAGTCAAAGGAAAAGAAAGCAGTCGATCGTTTAACTTGAGATCAACGACAAAGCAAATGTTTACATTGCTAAATCACAAAGTTTCATTTTCAATACTTAGTTTTGTTTTTAATTATAGGCTTGCAGTTCACCCCCATTTTTTTGACCTATACTTCAATCATTATGGCAAAATAAAAGGTCATTTTTGTAATTAATGTTAACAGATATAAAACTGCGCCATGACTTCCGGAATAACCTGTAGATTACCAAAATCAAAAATCCAACCAATTTTTTTTCAGGTAATTTTTTAAATAATTATTTTAAAAAAAGGGCCCTTTTTTCGTTTTTTTTTTTTTTTAATTTAACCAAAAGTGCTGACTATATCACTTTACTCATAAAAGACCGTTTGTAAAGAATTTAAAAACCTACAAAATGGTTTTTAAAAAATCCCGATCCGACCATTTTTTACCGAGAAAAGCCGGAAAAACGCTTTAAACAGACCTTTTTTAAAAATGCGTATCCCCGTTAATTTTCAATATTAAGGGCTGATTTTTTCTAAACTGATAGTCAATAACATATACTTTAAACTGCCGAAAGATAAAAATTGTCGCATTAATAGTTTTTATTCAATCGCACTATAAACAAATTAGGCCCTTATCTTGCTAGTGCCGTGAATATTAGGCAAATGGTCCGATTTGAATTTTTAAAACGGCTTTTTAAAGTTGAGATTAAAAGCTACAAATTGTATATCTCACATTTTCATATAAGTTTGAAGAACATTGTTAAAAATGCTTGTGAACCTAGCGCGTCGAGCAAACATTCGCGACCGTGACGTACTGAGTAGACCGTGGAGGGGGCACCGCGCCCGATGCCCACAGCCCATGATACTATTACTCGAGAAGATAAACCCACGCGCATGAGATAGGCCTATCTCTCTCGCACGCCTGACGTCACTCGATGACAAATTTCCCCAGCATTTTCCTTTCGTATTTTGTGTTTCCCCAGAAACAGCGAGTTTTAATATGGCTATCCGATTTCTGTTTAGATGTTAGATGGATTAAGTAATGCCAAAATACAATAAATGTTAAAAAAAGGCTTTAAAACACTGCTTTCCCAACCGACAAGCAGAATTTTAGTCATCGAGTGACGTCATGCGCAACGTCGTACGAAATTAAATCGCCAAGTGGGTTTATCTTCTAGTAATAGTATCATGCCCACAGCCCGTCTCTCGCTTCTCCTTTGCTGCTGCCTTTAATATTGAAAATTAACGAAGAAAAGAATTTTTGAAAATCGTTTTTCCGGCTTTTCTCGGTGAAAAATAGTCGGATCGGGATTTTTCAAAAACCATTTTGTAGGTTTTTAAATTCTCTACAAACGATCTTGTATGAGTAAAGTAATATAGCCAGTACTTTTTGTTATATTAAAAAAAAAAAACGAAAAATTGCCCTTTTTTTAATAATTATTGTTTAAAAAAATTACCTGAAAAAAATTGGTTCGATTTTTAATTTTAGTAATCTAAAGGTTATTCCAGAAATTATGGAGCAGTCAGATATCTGTTAATATTTATTACAAAAAAAAAACTATAATGATTGGCCTACTTATTGATTAGACAAAAAGAACTGGTCGATAGCATTCTCATAAAAAAAAACTTACTTAAAGACAGATTCAGTGAAATTTTTTAAAAATTTGTAGTGGGAGAACATTTGAAAAAATTTTTACTTTAACTCGCTTAATTTTTCAGGGATTACTTTACATTTTTAATCTAGTACAATTTGTAAAAGCATGGTCAAGGATAGTTTATAAACTTGATGTTTCGTTACCGCTGCTGTAGCAGTTCCCTTTCGCAAGGTAACGTTAGGAGAGGAGATACCTAAAAAAAATATTGTGTTTTAATAAAATGTTAGTATAATCCTTTAAAAATACGTCACCAAATTTTACATAATTTTAAGTATTTCTTATATTATAGATGGTAAACCGTGACGTATATATACGTGTATGTATTCAAACGCATTTTTCACAAAACCATATTTTTCAAATTGGCGTACACGATAACTCAAAAAGTTATTGATCGATCGATATTGATTGTTGTTTATGTGATGCTTTACTTATTTTACAGTGTTTGATAATGTTTTGTTTACTTTTGTCAACATATTGTTAATAAAGATTAAAATATAATTGGAACTAGAATTTTTCCATATTTTGGAATTTTTCCATATTTTGGATTTTTCTGATCCTTTTTTTCCAAAAACCTAGAAAATAAAACCTATTTTTTCCGAAAAAAATTCAGTTTTTTCCCCGAAGCGTTAAAACACGAATCTCCTCCCTTAAAGCGTTTAATACATCCATTTAAAAACGCCGCCGCCGCAGTTGTCATAAACTTCATTTGTCATTTGACGCGGCAGCGAAACCGCAACGCCAACGAAACGTCAAATCTATAAATAGGCAGTTTAAGCTTTTTATATCCTGTACGTTAATTTGAATTAAAAAAGTAGTATTTAAAAAGAAAGAAAAACAATTTTTTACGTTTCTGTTGCCAAATGCAAAGCTACGATTTGTTAGAAGAGTGCGCAGCGTCCAAAATTCATAAATTATACTTGGTTAAAGTTTTAAAATAATCCATAAAACATTACTTAGGTTATCGCAAGTTGGGGTAAAAACTTCATTAAATCACTCGATGAAGTCCTTTTATCGTTTTTAAACATATTTTACCACTGCAAATTTCAATTAAACATGTCTTTAAGTATGTTTTATCAAATGAGAATGGTTTCGGCCGGTTCTTTTCATCCAATCGGTTATTCCATTTCCAGAGCTCTTTCCAAGGGTGAGAAGCAAACCTACCAGATTTACATAACTTCTATTATTTACTTAAATAATATGGAGTAGGCTGATAAAATACATGACAATAAATATATAATCTGCATAATGCAAGCACCAAGAACCCACAGTTTTTAAATTCGATAAACAAGTAAGTCAGTAAAAAAGTGTAAAAAAACTGCATTTTCGGCGTTTTAAATTGGCAAAGTCAGTACCAATGTATGTATTTCAAAATAATAGGTCTATAGTTATTAACCAATTACCTATTTACCCCAATTTAATATTTATATATGTCATTAAACAACCAAAACTGAAAAATATTTAGTTTTCATTGTTGATCAATAAAAATAATTATAAAATAAATCTTAACCAAAATACATCAAAAACAGTAATTTTTTGTATAAAGTTATGTAAAGTAAAATTTAAAAAAAAAATAAAAAGGTATTTTTAGGGATATATGCATACCTCCAAAAGGTATTTTATAATTACAAGCGAATACCAAAAGGTCATAATCCTTAAATAATGAAAGTTAATCTCAACTCGAGTGAGCAGTGCCTTTTTTTATTCTTCAGCATTTGCTTTGGATTAGGCTATTGTAATTTTCAGTGCGCAGGCTTCAAAGAACCTTTGATTAGACTTCCGCGCAGTCGCGTTCATCTAGGCTCCCTATGCGGAACACCACATAGATGCAATAAAATATATTTTATTTTTTAAATCCAAACTGTTAGTTGCGCGCGCAAAGAAATAAGGGAGTTCTTTTAACAAGAGATAAAGTGAAATTGTGAAAATATTTATTTTGAGCAGTGCATCAATTTTTATAACAAACCAAAAAACAATACATTTATTTCTGAAATAGTTAGGTATCTACGAAAACGTAAACAAATGTTTTTAAACTTGACATAAAAATATAAGAAAAAAAAAACAGATTTTTTGCCCCATTTTTAACTTTTAATTATCCGTTTATTATAAACAAAAAATAAATAATTGGTCGTATGGTGACAGAAACTTTTTTCTGCTTAGAAACATCCCAGAAATATAATCCTTAAGTATAAGCAATAAAATAATATAAAGAAAAAAAAGATACTGTAAGAAATCACTCATGTGTAATTTGCATTTTGGCAAGGTTAAGGGCTTTAATAAAAACTTTAATAAAAGTAGTTAGTTAATAGATAGATTTTTAATCTTAGTTTTTATTCGGAAAAATAATAAAATGGTCCTCAGAGTTTCGACCTTAAGAATTTCGCTAAAAGTCTATCAAGACAAATATTAGTTTGACTCGTCGTGCTGGAATTTACATTTTTTTAGTTTCTTAAAGAATATCTTTGACAATTGGTATATATAAAATTTTCTTTTAAGTTAAGTACGACTTTTACACTCATTCTATCCTGAAGAACTCATTTTTCATAGTTTAATCTTTTATAATATTTTACTTTCGAACCTTTAAAAGAATAATTATGGAGTAAAATAATCTGCCAACAAATATGTTAAACATTTAGCTAGATAACTTAATAAATTACCTTTTTAAGCCGATTTCAAATGAGACACATTTTTGGAAGCACAAAACCGTACTTCCTAAGTACAAAAATATATATCCCACGTTGGTAACTGATTTATGGGTTCTTGGAGCTTGCACACAATCGATTAAAGTAAGTTGAAATCGAACCAATTCTATTTCGTTTAAAATATGCTTAATAACAAGCAAACTAAAGTATAAACTCTTATTAAATTTAATATGAAAATTCATTATTTACAAAAGAATTGAAGCTTTTAGCTATAAAAACGTAATAATGAACATTTCTGCCTTGTTTGTTAATAAGAAATCTCATCCTATTTACATACTTCGATAATTTACATTTTCATTTTATTACATTTGTTTCTAATAAAGTATTAGGGCGCCATCATTTTTGTGTATATTTCCTTTATAGGCAATTAATTTTTATAAGAACAAAAGTGTTATTGAATTAAAATTAATAATTAATAAGCTCAAACTTTATTTTATTTTTTTTTCTACAATTGATATAAAATGATAAATAAATTTTAATGTTTTATGTATATTACGCCATTTAAGGGGGTATTTTAGTCTACAAAGTTAAAAAAAAATTAATACAATAAAACTTGTCTATATCGGCCACCAAAAAATTAAGAATAATTGGCCTTAACAGAAGGGTGGCCAGTTTTGTCAGGTAATAATTGTTCAACCATTCAAGGTTACAAAATTTTCTAGTTTTAAATAGCTTGCTGCCTCAAGTGCTTTTTGTTTAATTAAGGGTCCAGATATTGGGACATTTTTACTTCTTCCTTTGCAGCACCAATTGTAGTTGACTTGATCTACTGCCAATCCTCCCGATATCATTTATTTGGGATTTTTCAACACCAAAGTTTCCAGCCAGTTTTCGCGAACCCTCAGCAACTTTTTGCTTTTAGCGATAACATCAATTTTTTCCTTTAGTGACAAACGATTTCGTTTTGGCGACATGATTCCAAACGCGATAACTTTATTCTTATCGATTTAAGACACAACTAAAAATATAATGTGAAGATAATCCCTAAGCCACTAATGCTATTTGAACCTGGCCATAAATATTATTGTTGGGTATTTTTACCTTTAAAATTTGCAGAATATAATCATAAAATAATAAAATAGAAATTAGCCCAAAGAATTTCCGGCCAATATAAAAAGGTTGATTTACCTGAAATAGGTTATAAAAATTGAGATTTGTCTGGCCGTGGCTGTTTTATAAGGGTGTCCATTATCTAAGGGTTTTTATATACGGGATTTCCTATAAAGCAGATTTTTGTTAGCTTGAAAGTGACCGATAACACAGGTGGCCGATTAAATGGACTGCTAATTTGACAATTTAGATATCCAAGAATATTTTCTTACAAGGATTTTTTGAAATTCAAAATATTTTAAAAGTCATAGCTATAGTTATTGTTCGGCACAATGAAGCTGGAATCGAAAGTTAAAACTTTAAACCGGTTTTCTTGAAAGTTAGCATAAATTTTTTCACTAACCCCTTTATGGTAGGAACCAACAAAAAAATCGAAATTTGCAATTTTTACATTGTTTAAAATTCGGAAAAGTTGAAAAATAACTGAAAAAAAACTACCTTTTTTGTGAGACCGCCATTTTACGAGATTTTTTTTCTTTTCTGTTTTTGTTGTTTAAATGACCCGAAAAGAGGGAATCGTGACAAGACGGACACGTTTTTCCCCTCTACTTCAACAACATGTAACTTTGTGAAAAATATATATTTTTTTGTTAAGTTTCTTTTGTAAATTCTTAAAATATAAATAAATAAATGATAAAATAATGGATAGCCAAAATATGAATTGTTTTTTTTTAACGACCGTGAAAAAACGCTTCTAGACTCTATACGCCCTTAAAACAATTTCTTCTATTTCTTGCTGGTATTAAAAACATGTAGTACCATTAAAAAATGCAAAACTTGCTTATTGGTATTGAAAAAATAGAGTTAAAAAAATAATAATAATAATTTTTAAGAAAAAAAAAACATTTTGTATAGTTACTTTACATTAACCTACTATATCACAATACTCATTTCATGCTAAACAAACCGGAGTGGCTCATCACTCATATTTATTTTGAATGAAAGTGGCAGTGGCATTATAATTGATAATTGAAACAAAAAAAAAATGTTCATTTGGTCGTATTGATTTCCTGTTAATGCTTCCTAAAATTAAAATCTTCTGACCTCTTTGTAGACACACAAAAATACCAAATAGGCCTGGAGCCGAGAGGGTTTATGCATGTATCACAGGCCCCACGTCAAGGCTTTGGCGGCTGATAGACAACTTTGAATTTCCGGTATGGCATCCCATGGCCAAGTGGCCGCCATAATGGGGCAAACATGTCATTTTAGCAATGAACGCCCCATTATGGCGGTCACTTGGCGATGCCCCAGAGGTATGGCGTTTTGAAATCTTTGTTCTACAGCTATTGTTAACAATGATCACAAAACAACAGCTTAGGGCTCATGATCCATGTTCACAGTGGAAAAATTACACATTTCGGTCAGTATTGCGGACCTTAAGTGACGCCATATTGATATGGCACATTGAGTTCGCGGACTTTGGCGACCTCCTTGGCGACCTAAAACAAGAATCAAAGTGGGGCCTATAATCCAAGGGCATGGATATTAATTATATGTTTAAAAATTCACCCCTCCTAAAAGCTACACTTTAGGGATGCCATACCAAGAAATCAAAGTGGAAAATAACGATGTTTATCAGCCCCAAAGCCTCGGCGTGGGGCCTATGATAGAGATCGAACGCTGTTAGAACAACACAGATAGGTCACGGTTTTATATCAGTTTGCCATATGAGACCGTGACGTATCGGTGTTGTTCTTACAGCGTTCGATCTCTACATGCAAAAACCCTCTCGGCTCCAGGTTTAAAAGTATAAAGACAAAATATACACCTTAAAAAAATGATGGCACACCAATACATCAAAGAAAAAAATTCGTTAAGAAACATACTTATAAAACGTATTAAAAACTCGGCCTTACTCACAAAAAATCAACAGAAACATAATTACGAAGGCTAATATCTCTCAAGAGACGTAAAATGATAAATGACAATTAAAACATGTTTTACTAGAACACACGCTAAAAACTAAAATCAAAATTAATAATTCTATAAAACATAGTATTTGGTAATAATAAATAATGACGGAAAAGTGGATAAAACAATACACGTTAACGAAACTATGACAGTAAAAGTACAGAAACATCGAGTAAGGCTTCTGTAGACATTCACAGAGAAAGTTTTCAAGCCATTAAAAGCAACAACTTATTAGTCCTGTAATCATAATTGGCAGCTAAGCGCATCATCATCATTCATTCCTATCATTCATCATCTGAATGATAGAAATTCCTTATGAATAAGACACAGGGTGTCGCAAAGTTCTCATAAAAAATTATACTTAAAAAACAAATGAAAAAACTATTTTTTTGTTGTTGTTGTTTAAAAAACCGAAATTCTACATAATTGTAAAAAAACAGAGCATATTAATAAACCTCAATGTAAATAAGGACAATATTACCACCAAATAAATATATTTTACATAAAAAGCTTTGTCAATGCTCTCTGAAAGGCAAAAAGCTCGATAAGTAATCTTAAATACACTGGCCCATAAAAAAAGTGGTTAATTTAATTAATTAATTTTTTGATAGAATGGTGATCTGCAATTTACTACCGTTATTCTACAGGGCCAAGTCAAGACACTTCTTTTTTAACAAATATTTGAAACATCCTGTAGAATGGTCTGGCTCCATTATCGACATTTGGCATAATTAGTTATTTGGCTGGTTCCTAGCGATTGTTTTGTTTTTTGAATGGTAGTCGTATCTTTATTTTTGGAGTCATTACAGTCAAATAAGTATAGTGATCTTTTTACTTTCATTTCGTTTAAAGTTTTAATTAAAATTGTATGACAAAAATGACGAGTGCTTTGACATTTAATCAATGTCATGGTTTCTGATTTATGTTTTTTTATTTTGCCAATTTTAAAGTATCGTTTCAATCATAGCACGACAAATTACTCCTGAGCAAGTTGCTCAGGAGTAGTAAATGATGAAAGAAGTGTAGCACACGCCGCACGTATAGTGGGGGTTGCAGAAACCACGGCCAGAAGGACGAGAAACAGGTTTTTAGAAACTGGTCAGTTTCAAAGGAGGATAGGATCTGGTCGTCCAAGGATCACATCAAACTAAGACGATAGGTTTATTCATCTGCAGGCATTGAGAAGACATCGTCAGAATGCTGTTTTAACAAATAGACGTTTACGTGAGGTATGTCATATCAATGTGTGTGACGAAACAGTGTCGCGAGCTTAAAGAACGGGGACTGATGTTGAGAATGCTAGCAAATGGCCCCAGATTGTTAAAAAGAGTATCGTATATCTCGTCTCAATTTTGCCCGCGAAAGAATTCATTGGAATAAACATCATGGTCTGGGCTGAGATTTCCTCAGAAGCTCGCACAGAACTGTGTATTTTGCCGAAGGTTTCTCTCACTGCCGAACGTTACATTGACATACTGGCTGAACACGTCGTTCCTTTTGCTCCTTTTGTAGGAAACGACTTCTTATTTATGCAAGATAATGTCCGGCCACGTACTGCGCGTATTGTAAGGCAACATTTGGATGAAGTGGATGTAAATTATTTACCCTGGCCAGCTAGGAGTCCAGACTTAAATCCCATAGAGCATTTATGGGATCTGCTTGGCAAACGGATAAGCAGTTGCGTGCGTGTAGCTGAGAGTTTAGAAAGCTGTTGTTCAATAATGGCAGAAAATTGCGCAAAATTTACATTACACGGCTAATAGGAAGTATGCCAAGGTGTTTACAAAGTGTAATAAGGGTCAGAGAAAATACTCGTTATTAACGTACGTTTTGTTTGATTTTAAAATTATAATTCTTGATAAATTTGTCTTTAGTTCTCTGTATTACCTTTTTTTGACCAACAAAATATCTCTTTACTTATACAATTGTACTTGGTCTAGAAATAACGATATGGCTACGATACAAAAAACAAAATAATCGCTAAGAATCAGGCTACAGAATTACTCATGCAGAATGTTGATAATACAGGGAGGTCATTCTACAGGATGTTTTGAACATTCGCAAAAAAAACACATGTCTTGACTTGCCCCTGTACACTATCGGGTAGTGAAATGTATATCATGATTATATCAAAAAATTAATTTGGAAATATGCTGGGACACAAAACAAAAAATATGTCATGTTAATTTAAGTTTACGTTCAAAAGTTAATAAGTTTTAAAGTTGTTGAATATTTTAGCACCGCCACTTTTTCTTGTGGGCCAGTGTATATATTTATTTGAGAAATTGCTAGTCATATAAAGATTATATTTTTTATCTGTTATTTTTTGCTTCTTGCCATGATTTAAAAATAAATATTAAAGGAAATAAATTGCATTTAGAAAAAAAAATGGTACTCGTTTGGTTTTAAAGACTAAAAAGATGATATTTTACATACAATTACTTTTAAATAAACGTACAACCTATGTAATTAATATTAAAATTATCACCAAAAAGGTGTTCCTACAATTTCTACCATTAAACACAAATTTCCATATCAATAAAAAAAAAAATAATAATAATAAACCTCTGTTATTACAAAGTTGCGTCAAGCCATTTGAATTTTTAGGCCTTTTTACCCAGAAAATGGTTTCTTTAAGAGTTGTTGAAGAATTAGTATACTAAAAATTAAGGAGGTAGTCTAGTTAAGAAAGTTGAAAAAACCGATTTTTTTTTTCATAATTCGATAGTTTTCGAATTATTTTAAAATTATAGCTAAAGTTATTGTTCGGCGTAAGTTTTCTTTATATATTATATCCCTCTATGGCAGCAACCAACAAAAAATTTTCGTTTTACTATTTTTAAAAATTCCGAAAAGTTAAAAAATAACTGAAAAAAGCCTCTCTTTTTTGCAATATTTTTTTTTTTTTGGGTGCCATAATGACATTTGTACTGATAATGAATCTACCATTTTTTTTTTTAATGACCAGAAGAGAGGGGATCGTAACAAGATATACATGCTCTTTTCCCCCCTCTACTTCAACAGCGTGTAGCTTTGTGAAATATATTTTTTGGTTGAATTTTTTTTTGTAAATTTTTAAAATATAAAAAAATAAATGATTAGAAAATGGGTAGACAAAATATTAATTGTTTTTTTATCGACCGTCAAAAAACGGCTTCTAGACAAGAATACCTCCTTAATATAATTTTTTCTAACATCACCCAATTTGTCCCTAAAAGAGGTAAATTAAATTAGGTAAAGTAGGTTTTAAAATATCAATAATTTAAAAAATGGTTTAGGCAGAAAAAGGAAGAGAAATTTTACCTACAATTTTTTGCAGAATCGAACAATATTAAAATGTTGTGTAAAAAAAATTACGACCCCTATAATATACTATTTAACCAAAAATAATTTTATAGTGTAGCTAATTTCATTTTAATAATAAGAAAATATATACATTTATAGTTTCTTTTCTCATAACCTCAGGAAGAAAAAAAAATATGAGATACTCCTCAAAATTAACTTTTTAAAATCAGTTGCTTCCCCTCGCTGTAAAAAAGGAGGTGTGCAAAATAAAAATCTGAAAAAAACATATGGTCAGAAAGAGTTACTTACTGGAACTAAAAAAAAAAACTGCAAAACACTTAGTGAGGGAAAACCCAAAGCAGAAAGATTTACTTAGAAGCCAGTTCTGAGTGTGTGGAGTCTGATTAAGAAGACCCACTTAGACAGCCAGCTCTAAGCATATGGAGAAACCACAATAAACCTGTGTGGGTTGCAGTGGTAGAGGGTATCGAATCAAACCCTAACTGAATTGATCTAATACAATCTACCGAAACTGAAAGGGCAAAATTTAATTACACCCAAAGGCATTGCGTGATGCGTTCGAAGTTATTTCCAATGGTTTGAAAACTTTCCTTTCACAGATATGGTATGACTTAAATTATTTTCTTTATATGTAATTAAGGCTAACCTATAATAATTAGCTATTTAAATAAGTTTTATAACAATGGTCATCTCACAAAAATAAGTTCATCAAGTTAACGTCGCCGCGCTGCTGTGCCCACATGGCAACAAGGTGAGGTGTTGGTCGGTCTCACTGTATTGTAGTCATTTCGAGCGGGGGTTTTTTTTCTTCTTTCTCTTAAAGAAGCAGCAACATCTACGACAAAATATGTATTATGTAAATGCGGTTTTAAAACAAAAAGATTGTTTAAACCGTTACAAATTACTTACAGCATGCGTTTAAAAGTATTTTTCTTGCATTCAATTGTATGCAAAATTTTTACAATTTGAGTGACCACAAAAACTGCTCGTTTTTTCACAACTCACAGAGAGATCAGGAAAAGACATACAAATGTCTATTTTATATCAAATTACGCGTCGCAAAAAATTAAGATGAGCATTGCTTTTCGTGTTTTGCAAATTTTCAAAAATCACCCCTATTTAGTGGTTGGAAAATCGCCAAGTCTGAAAAATTGCGAAAATAGCAGTGGTATTAAAGGTTATTCTTACAGCGATTTTTTTGTTTTGAATGGACCTTGGAGAAATGAAAAAATACATCTCCATTTCTGAGAAGGTTGTAAACCAACCCCCATGGATAATGTGGCGGTGCAATCATCCCCTAAAATATATAAAATTATATGCAACTTTAAAAAATGCAAAAAAATCAGATTTTTCAGGACATGTCTAATAAGAAACAAATGTATATGCTAAATAACCACCCTTATGTAAGGGTGAAACCCCTTTATCAATAGGAAAAATAGAATGAAATGCAGCTTTTTTAAAAAAGTCTAAGCTTCGTATTGTTTTGATCCAAGTATATAAAGCAGGTGTACCTTGATTTTTCGAGTTCACTTTCACTTAGTTTTAGGGGTGGTTAAATATCAGAACTCACTTTGAACGGTAGTCTTATATAAATTAAGACTATATATTATAAATCCTAAAATATCTAAATATTTTTTTTTACAATTTTAAGTTGTATATGATTTTTTACATCTTAGGGAATGAATATACCCCCTTGCAGTAATGGCTTTGGTTAAAAGTGACCTTGAAACATCTAGGTACATATACTTGGATCAAAAAAATAAGTGGCTAAGACTTTTTTTAAAAAGCTAGCATTTCATTCAATTTTTCCTATTGATAAGGGTTGTTTCACCCTTAGAAGAGTGGTTGATTATTATATACATTTATTTCTTATTAGACATGCCCTGAAAAATATGGTTTTATTTGCAATTTTTAAAATTGCATATGATTTTATATATTTAAGGAGATTATTGCACCCCCACATTATCCATAGGGGTTGGTTTACAACCTTCTCAGGAATGAAGATGTATTATTTCATTTTTCCAAGGTTCATTCGAAACAAAAATCGCAGTAAAGACAACTTTTAATACCACTTCTATTTTCGCAATTCTTCAGATTTGGCGACTTTCCAACCCCTAGATAGGGGTGATTTTTGAAAATTTGCAAAAAAAATGAAAAGCAATGCTCATACTATTTTTTGCGACAAGTAATTTGGTATAAAATACATACTTGTATGTCTTTTCCTCACCTCTCTGTGGATTGTGAAAAAACAGGCAGTTTTTGCGGTCACTCTTTATTGCTGCAATTTGTTTTGACAACAAGGTTTTCCCACTGACTGAAATTTTTAAACAACAATTAACAATTAGCAAAATAGCCAGGTTGCTGCAAGAAAAATGGTGCCTGGCACGACATGCATTGACAAAAAATTGCTTGACAAGGAGTTTTGCTTTTCCTTCAGAGGTAAAAATATTTATTACAAATTACTGTTGCAAATAAATTATGCACCTACCCATTATTTTTTTCACTTCCTCCAAGTTAAAATACAAAATTAGATAGGAAGACATACAATGAATGGTAAAGCAGGACACACCCCCGTGTCATGCAATAAAAATTAAGATGTGCATCTTCCATGTACTGTGCGATCCATTATAAGTGGACCCCCAGGTTTTGGCCCTTTGTTTTAATTTTAGAATTTTTAAATCTAAAATTCATTAAAAGGGATAGCGCATTATGACCTGAATTTTTTTTTCGTGGTGTCACGAGTAATCGCAAAGTTGTAATTTTTTTAAATAGGATGACTAGTTTTCATCTATATTTTTTCATAGTTTAAAAATGTCTTTAATAGGTTCAATAAAAATTGAGGCAGTTGAACAATTACTTTTTAATATATTTCGTCTTAAAAATTTCAACAAAAAAAAAATAGTTGTATAGTTTGTCTCAAGTCCGGTGTGATAAAACTCCCTCTCACCACACTTAAGACACCCACGGTAGGTTAGTACTTACGCATCAGCCTTCGTGGACTGTTCCAAGATGAAAAAAAATACCGTGTTAGCTTTTGCCTTCATTTATGGATTATACCTGCCGACAACAATAAAACTGCGGATCAGTAAGTATTAAAGGACAGAACATTAGGGACGGACTCTAATAATATAAAGATTTATAATCTTAAAATTACATTAAAAAATTAATAATATGCAAGTTTTAATAAATTTTTATATTATATATAATCTATACATAATTACATTTTTAATCTAAATATCTAAATCTAATTCTGTTTCACTATCAGAGTCATCATTGAGATTAATAACAATAGGATTTATGTTATTTTCTATAGAAATGTAAAAGTCCTCAATTTTTATAATGTGTTGTACTGAAATTTCCCAGCTCTCAACTGGTAGGTTAGTACTTACATTTTTTATCAAATTTATCACACTGGGACTTAAAGTAGGTGTAACATTTTCTGCTCTGATCTTTGATTTTACTTGGTTCCACAAATGCTCTATGGGGTTAAACATACAGTGATACGGAGGAAGACGTAAGGCCCAGCCTGTTCAGCCAAATTATCACATACATAGTGTTTTTTAATTGCATATAAATTTAGGACTTCCAAAAGTTGCGCTTGTTTGGAACGGAATTCCAAATGAATATCATTTTTCAACAAATATTCCTGGAATTTAGTTTTTGAACTTGATGAAGCTGGTGTCGTGTAGCAGACGGCTGTGGTAGCTTGCGTTATCCATGACGATAACACTGTTGTTTGGAATATTTTTTAAAAAATAATTTTGAAACCAGTTTACAAAAAGTTCTGCACTTATATCCTCATGATAATCCAAGCTAGAATCCCTAATATTCTTTGCAGACAACAGCAAGCAGTTTGGGACAAATCCGTCTTCTGAACCAGCGTGTATTATGGTAATGCGTTTTCCTTTATTTGAAGGTGCTTTCGTCTGACAGTTTTGACTGAAAGCAACCCATCCTTTGAATACTGTGTTGTGTGTATCGAACCATGTTTCATCAAGGTAAATTATGGATCTGTTTTCTAACCTATATCTTTTAGGTTCTTGAAGATAATTAAATCTCCAAGTGCGTAATCTGTGCAATTCCATTACTACCTGTTCTTTTGTCTATTTTGCGGTATTTAAATCCGATTTTACAAACAACTCTATGGGGGGTCGCACGGCTAATATTTATATTGCTTTCGTCTTCGTCTAGCTTCTTTTTCAGTTTATCCAAGGTAGAAACAACTCCCCTTTCATAAAGACAATATATTTTCCTTCTTATTAGGTACTGGTCACTATTGTCTATACGGTGAGATTGAAAATCACTACGTTTTTTTCTTCTGTTCAATTCTTCACTAATAATAATTTCTCATCGATGATATTGGAGTTTTTGTAAGTAGACAGGTTTCTTTTAAAGCTTCTTGTTTAATTAGTTCTCTACTGATTTTAGTTTCATACACATTTTTTACAACCTGTTTTGCATCTAATGACAAATGATTTCGACGCGACATAGTTGTATTCTCGTAAAACAACTTTTTCGAAACGCACAGTAAAAACGGTTATTCAACACTGCAACCAAAATATTAGCCGAAATATTTATATACCTAATGGTCAATACTCAAGAAATACCTGGCCCACCCCTGCTATTATGAAATAATGGGTTTACCCAATAACAATAGGTAATAAAATCCTTAAAGGTTTATTGGGGTATTGTCCGTTAAAAGCCATAGCCATATACTTTGAGACAGACTATACCTTATATATAAATATAAAATTAAATTACCTGTCAATCTGTCCAGGTAAATTTTTGTATTGACATACTCTTGTTGATAGTTGTGGTTAGAAATTAAACGGTTAGGTTATCAGTCAATATCGGTCAAAATGGTTTATTCAGACGAACAAAAACGCGATATTGTCTTATGCTACGTTAGAAAAAATCAACGAGAGGCTCTTACGCGCAGATGATATCGAAAACTTTATCGAGGTACCATCAAAATCCACAATAAACAGAATATTAAGTAACTTTAAAATAAATGCCGTCAAAAGATTGACAAGATTGCAGAATGTTCATGTATTTTTTACCTGCGTATATCACGTGAAAAAAATATGTTTTTCGAAATTTTTAAGACGCTAATTAGAGAAATTTTTAAACTATCAAAAAATATAGACGGAAACTAGTCATCCTATTTAAAAAAATTAACGACTTTGCGATTACTCGTTGGTAGTTGATACCACGAAAAATACGTTCAGGTAAAAAAAAAACTTTGAGCTATCCCATTTAATGAATTTTAGAATTAAAAAAAGGGCCAACACCTGAAGGTACACTTATAATGGATCACACTGTACAATAAAGAAAAATACATCTTTCTGTTTCAAAGTTCTTGCTATAAAAGAAACTATCTACATGCTTGATCAATAACAAAACGCAATGGATATTCATCCACACAGCGGACGATTTTTTTATATTCGTCCACACATAGGGACGAATAGTTAAAAATATCATTCGTCCACACAGTGTGGACGAATATCCACCGCTTAAAAAAAACTTAAATCTAGCACAACCTTACTACGGAAGCGACTACATACTTAACATACTTGGTCTCATCAAGGAGCTCGATTTCTTGGGGTTGCGTGATGGGTGTGTTACTGTGTCCGGCCGTAGGGTCGTCCGTGTTCAGTTCTCCATTCGTGGAGCTTACGACCTGCACAGATCCGTGTCGATCTGCAGGAGTCAAGTTACCTAGGGTGCTGTGTTTGGAAGCTTCAGGCCATGCGTTCGTTTTGTTAGCCTATAAAATAAATTCGAAATCATCCGCTTTTCGAAAATACATTAAAAAACTCCAGGATATTTGATTGATTGATTGATTGATAAAGTAAATACACAAGTTGAGGTTTTGACCGCCTCGACACTGCAGCCTACAGGGCTTGTTGTATCTCTTGTGTATTTTTTTCAGTTAAAAGGTTTGACACCTTAGACAGGTGAAGTAGCCCTTTTACTGTTCATTTTCTGGTCTCAGCCTCTCTTGTTAGTGTCCACTATGAGGTTTTGGTTTGTTCTCCAGTATGTAAGTGCAGGGCACTCATATTGATGTGAGAGGCTGTCTACTTCCTCTTCGTCACTAGTCTGCAAATGGGTTCTTCTCTATAGATGCCCATAGTGTGCAATATATTTTCTTAGGGTGCAGTGTCCCCGGTTATTAATCCTGTCACTAACCTAATCTGATTCTATTTAGTTTAGTAGTTCACTTGTCAATGCTTTCGATGGTGAGTCCAGCATTGATTTACTGTGATTTTTGCCTTGGAATGTGGTTCCAGTATGACTGATGTTGTGTTTGAATCCACCGAGTCATGTAGCCACGAACCGAGGCTTTTTGGTATTCCAAAAACAGGTTCCAGGACCCACAAACATTGCTGCGGAGCCTCGCCTGGCCAGGGGGTCCCGCATTTTCATTGCCCTGTATTCCCCTGTGTCCTGGCACCCAGGAAAGTGTAACTTTTTTTGGTTAGCCAGGTTTAGGGGCTTTAAGGGGTTAAAACCACCGGTTGACTTGTTGGGATCCAAAGCTTTTATGGCCGCTTGACTATCAAAAAGATAGTAATGTCCCTGCCCTTATATCTCCTCCTCAAGTTCTCTCGCAGACAAAGTTCAATGGCATATATTTCCGCCTGGAAAACAGTGGCATATTTCCCCAGGGAAGCATAAGCATTGAACCTGGGGGGCATACCATGTATTCCTGCCCGGGGTCCATTGTCAGTCTTGGATCCATCGGTATACCAAACCAACTTCCGAGACTGACCAGGGGGTTCCTACCGCCCCCGGGAATGGGGTTTTTTATGGTCTGTGTGTTTTTTTCGTTTTGGCATTGTATCCCCCATCTCAAATATTGGGTTTGTGATTTCGTTATTCTGGTGTGTCCTAGGGCAGGCCCAGGCCCAGTTGCCGTTACATTTCAGCCTGTATGCCCCCAAACCTCGCCTCCGCCTTAATAATTATACCAAGGGGAGGCTTAGTAGGGTTTCCATGGCTGCAGTTGGATGCTTCTAATGCTCCGTTATACAGGCATGCTATGCTGGGTTTTTGGGTAACTCCAGCTCTGCTTTTCTCTTTCTATTTTTGCCCCAGATAGTTGAACCGTAGGTTATCATGGGTCTTACCACAGCAGTGTACAACCAGTGTTTTGCGTGGCTGAAACCCCCCAATTCTTCCCCACCGCTCTTTTGGTAGCCATTAGAGCCATTTTGCCCTTATTAATCACATTCTGCATATGTGGATTCCAGGTTAGCTTAGAACCCAGGGTTAACCCAAGGGTACTTTACCTCCTGAACATAGCCGAGTGTGGTACCGAAGAAGTAGGAGATTTTAAATCACCCAGCTTCCTTCGTCTAGTGAAGGGTATTAGCGCATTTTTGCTAGGATTAACATGGTTTTCCTTGTTGCCCATCCCTCCACAATTCTCAGTCCCCTTTGCATAAGCTCCGAGGTTTTTTTGTTATGTTTCCCCCCGACAAATTATGTGATTTTCCCCCATACCCCTGGGTAAGAAGCCATTATTATTCAGTTCCACCAGGAGTTCGTCAACAACCATACCCCACGTAGTGGGGATAGAACCCCTCCTGTGGGCATCCTTTGACCACTGACACCTCCATTGTTTCGCTGAATAACGTTGCTTGCGCTCGTCTGCCAAGTAACATTTGTTTATCCACCTACGATAATGTGTCGTTAACATTATGTCTGGCAAGAGCCGCGGCCATTGAGTTGAAAGGAGGTTCGATCAAAAGCTCCCTCAATGTCAGAAATGCAGAAGTGCGATTTCCTTGTTGTTCAGTGCAGTTCTAATCTGGTCACCCAGTTGATGATGAGCAGATTCGCATGATTTTTCTGACTGATAGGCATGTTGGTTTTGTGGAGTAGCTCTCTGTCAGAAGTTTTCCCTGACATCCTGTCGATCAGTTTTTCCATTGTTTTTTATCATAAAGAACGACAATGTAATTGAGTCTAGAGTCCCTTTGCCTGGGAGCAGGATATTACTTGCAATGACTATTTTTAAGGACACTTATTATATATTACCAAATAGTAGTGTTGATTATACAGGATGGAAACTCTTCAACTGATCACTACCTGTACCTATCTCCAATTATTTTATCTTAAGTACAGTAACGGCCATTAAATCTTGGGCAATTCTTTTCCCGTTCGTAAAACAGATATTATATATTAAATACCTGTTGAGAAACCTAGTAAAGAAACAGGTGTCGTTTTGTGTCTAAAAATATTTTTTAAAATGCCGAACTAAACTTTGGATCAAAAAGTATTAATTATTTATTATATTGAGCAGAGAGGTTGGACTTAAAGAAATGTGGCGGAAGAGCTTAACATTCCAAAGAGTACTATTTATTTTGTTTAAAAAAAATGGCAGGAAACACGCTTCTTTAAGAGAAGAGATGGAAGTGGTCGCCCCAAACTATCGAATTAAGAACAAGACAATAATTTAGTTAATGTTTTGAGAAACCAACCATTTAAATCTGTAGTTACAGCAAAAACAAAAAGCAATTTCCCAGCATCGGTTAGAACGGCACGGCGAAGAATAAGGCGAATATCCGAATTGCGCTGCCAGCCGGCAGCCTTAAAACCGTTTTTAACAAATGCAAATAAAGAACAACGCATTGGATTTGCTCTACAATTTTACTTGGAACCGCCGATTTTTTGGGAAAATATAATATTCACCGATGAAAAAGTGTTTCAGTCGTGCTACAATGGGATACTTAAGGTATACAGGCCTCAAGGAACACGATTTGATGAAAAATATAGCCAAAAGAACAGAAGTAGTGGGAAATTTTCGGTAAATGTTTGGGGGTGGCTGAGTGCACAAGGACTTGGTGTATGTTATTTTATCAAAGGAAGGTTCAATGTGGAGGTATATATAGATCTACTACAGAATATTATGCTTCTTTCTGTACTGGATGGATTTTCGGACAGAAATTTTATCTTTCACCAAGATAAGTTCCCGTTCATACGGCCCGGCAAGTCGATGAATGGATGGAAGAGCAGCGTATCAGGGTTTTATCGTGGCCCGCACGTAGTCCGGATTTAAATTTTATGGAAATTTTTGGGGCTTATTAGTTAAAAAAAATAAATAGGGAAAATAAGTTTAGGTCGCAAAATGTAAACGAACTTAAGGATAAAATTTTAGAGGCGTGGAATGAGTTACGAGGAAATCCGGACTACGCCCAGGCTTTGGTCCATTCGATGCCTGGAAGGCTAAACGGGACAGTCAGTGAGTAGTTAGTTTTTCTCTTTCGAATGACAGTCGAACGTATAAATATTTTAATTAGAGCAAATTTTAACAGCTAAATTTTAGTACAGCATAAAACATGATGTTTTTTTAACGTTTTAATGCGGACAGGAGAAAACCGGCCCTTCTAAAAATTAAATGTTCATGGAAATCATTCTTTGGGGCCTTCATGAAGATTTCCTTAAGAATGCATTTACGCTACACCTTAGGGGTCGGGCGAAAGGACGCGCAGACGGTGGGTGGAGACTAACAAACTCCCACTACCACAATTTTCGTATAGCCGCATTAAAATTATTATATTTTATTTAGGTCCTTCCAAATTCGATGTATGGATGCGATGTTGTTTCCGATTGCACGCCTACAGGAGATAACGTTTTTCGGTAACTATTTTTCACTTAAATGACATAAATTATACACCATTTTAAAGGTAAGGAAATAATCTATGCCTCTCCTGTAACGGATTTTTAAAATATGAGTCGAGTTAAGTAAAAATAGTATCTAAACATACCCGATTTTAGGGTGACTTTCACTCAAGGAAATATTAAAAACTAAATCCAAATTTAAAAAACTATTACAGCAGAAGCCTAGATTTAAGTATTGGCTTCCATATAGTTTTTGAAAATTATCGATAACTTATACCGTTTTTGAGAAAAACATTATGCCCCGAACCCCAAATTGGATCCAATTTTCGCATCGTGAATGGAATCTTAAAGTAAGAAAAATCTAAAATGATGCGGCAACGATTTTTCTTATTTTTAGACGTTTTTATATGAAATGACTCGTATATAGTTAATAAAAATGTCCATAAACAAAGTTATGAAAATAGTCTCAAGGAGTATGGAAGTTTAACAAGGAATAAACAAAGTTAGGTTGTTTGCTCGGTCAAGTCTCATCTAACTATACAAGAACTTTATAGAAATTTGCAAACTTTAGGTAACTAAAAGAAAATAAATTGTAGACAAAAAATACGAAGAAATAATGTTTTTTTAAGAAAGTGGATCAGTTTTGTTTAGGGCATTTACGAATTTTTAATTTGAGATATCTATATCCATTGCTTTCAAGTGTGGCGAGAAAGTTTTTTTATTTTACAATAAAAACATTTTGTTTGCGTCAAGTGACCAAGGATCTACTTTCAAACCATTACAAGCACACATTTCTTACATTTTTGTTACCAAGATAGTTTTTTAAATGGATTATGTATTGGGTCGGTTTTTTTTATTTAAAAATAGTCAGCATAATTTTTTGATCTTTAAAACTATATGTTAAACAAGCATAAATGTTTTGCTTCAAAGCAACTTTTGACAGGCTATTGTTACCTAGGGAAACCATAAGGTCCGTTTATAGCCCACTCATTATAGATTTTTTTTTGTAATTAATGTTGACAGATATCTGACTGCGCCATGTCTTTCGGAATAACCTGTAGATTACTAAAATCAAAAATCCAACCAATTTTTTTCAGGAATTTTTTTTAAACAAAAATTATTACGCCCACCAGCGAAGGAGAAGCGAGAGACAGGCTACCTATCGCGAATTTTCGCTCGACGCGCTAGGTTCACAAGCATTTTTAACAATGTTCTTTAAACTTATATGAAAATGTGAAATATACAATTTGTAGCTTTTAATCTCAGCTTTAAAAAGCCGTTTTAAAAATTCAAATTGGACCATTTGCCTAATATTCACGGCACTTGCAATATAAAGGCCTTTATAGTGCGATTAAATAAAAACTCTTAATGCGAATTTTCATCTTTCGGCAGCTTAAAGTATATGTTATTGACTATCCTTTTCCAAAAAAATCAACCCTTAATATTGAAAACTAACGGAGATACGAATTTTTGAAAAAAGGTCTGTTTTAAGCATTTTCGGCTTTTTCCTGTGAAAAATGGTCGGATCGGGATTTTTCAAAAACCATTTTGTAGGTTTTTGATTTCTCGACAAACTGTCCTTTATGAGTAAAGTGATATAGCCAGTACTTTTTGTTATATTTAAAAGAAACGAAAAAAGGCCCTTTTTTAAATAATTATTGTTAAAAAAAAATATCTCAAAAAAATTGGTTGAATTTTTGATTTTGGTAATCTACAGGTTGTTCCGGAAGTCATGGCGCAGTCAGATATCTGTTAACATTAATTTCAAAAATGAACTTTTTTTTGCCATAATGATTGGACTATTATCTGAGCTTGTACAAGCTCTCTTTCTTTTTATTCTGCTCTTGACACAAGTTTATTTCTTTATTACATTCTCTGTTATGGACAAAGATAATTTTGACAAAATAAATATAAGGTGATATACTGGGTAAAACAACTAAATGGTTCTTATTATAAACTGAAAAACTCTAAATTAGGTTCTTAAAAAAATCTTAAATCTATTGTTACCTTTGGAACTGCCCCGGCATTCCTTTCCCGGTTAGGAGATATGACAACGTCGTGGGCTGTCGTTTGCAGGGAACCAACTGGTGTACTCTAAAATTATATACATAACAAAAATAACAATAGGTTTGTGGTAATCTTAAACAATAAACTAGCATTTTTACAGATCTTATATGACAAATTCTTAAGATATTTTAAAAACAATGTTTACATGTGTTTTTAGGGATACTGGCTTAGTTTGAGCACTAGACTATTAGGTTCCTTTAGGTTTTAGAACAAATAGGGCAATCGATAATTTTTACCTATATACAGGGTGAAACAATTTCAAGATAACTATTGCGCTATAAATCTACATTGCGAGATAGAAAATCTTGGAATAAATTCAATAATTGAAAACAAGTTAGTTTTTGAAAAATTGCTCGGACCCGTCAATTGGTATTTTTAGTCACGCTTTCTTCTACATAAGAAATATTTATACAGTATGTCTCAATTTGAGATATGACATTATTCATGATTTTTGTAAACCGGGATCCAAGTTTTGGTAAGAGTATTTTTTAAGCGCATATCGAGTTATACATAACCGACCAATTTCATTTTTTCCGTGTCGTTTGCGAGATATTACATAACAAAAAATAAACCATATTTAATTCCCATTTATAATGTTTTTCAAATTTCGAAATTCCAAAAAAAAATCAAAACCTCGTCAGGTCACACCCTGTATATTTAAAAGTCACACTCGGTGACCTAACATATATGAAATTTTTTGATATCGGCATCCTAAACGATCGTAACATAATGTGAGCTGTCAAATTTGAGCCATATAAAACGGTGCTTAATATTTAAAATAAAAAGAGTCTACGACTCAAAAAAGTATAAAAAAGTAGTTTTAGTTAATCATTTAAAATTTTAAGGCATTATATAAATAATTTTATTTATTATAAAGTATATGTAAGTGTTGGCGAGATTTCAACGATAAGCTTTGATTTTGTTTCACCCTGTATAAAGCATTTTAAAGGTTGAGATTAATAATTAAACTACATTTAGATTACAATAACTCTACTCGTACTATATATCCGTAAGTATTAAAATATAACTTCAACGGCAATTTTTTGCGAAGCAATTGCAGAAGCGAGACAAACCAGATAAGCCTATTTGTTTTATCAACGCACACTGAATAAGGGACCAACCTAGGCCGCGACTAATTGCAATAACCAATTTTACTACAAATCGGTTTGATGAGAAGTTAATAACCTTTTAGGCATGTTGTATTATGCTCTTTAACTGTCCACTCAAAAATATTGATATTATTTTTTTAATAAAACAGCCTAATAATGTTCGTGTATAATCGATAGCACTATCGAAAGTTTTGAGTGGCTTGCGATAGCTTAAATAATACGATAAACAGGGTGGAAAAAGATGATGCTCATGATTTTTTGTGGTGGAGCTCAAAACAAGTCAAAAAGTTTATATGACATATATGTCAAAACTTGACAGAATTTTGTCTAAACGATATCAAAGTTACGAACTTTGAAAACAATTATTTCTAAAAACCTTAACTATTGGAAACTTTTGTCTTAATCGCTTTTCAGTAGATTCATTTGCTAATAAAATAAACTGAGTTTTAAATGTTTCAATCTACAAATTAAAAAAATTAAAATAATTTTCCCCCAATTAGAAATTTAAAAAGCAATTGGCAACACAGCTTCCCAGAAGCCTTGTGCGTGGAGAAAAGTCAGTTGTACATTGCGCTCACCGGCCGTGATATGTTTGTCCATTTTTAAATCGGGAAAATATGCCAATATGTTATAAATTTACGACAAACGTAGTGCAGGTGTATCAAAGAGTTTTGAAAACGGGATGTGTGCAACCAAGAATGCTTATTTTTGAAGCAAAATATAAAAAGTTCTGTTTTAAAACATAAAAATTGTGTTCTCACAAAGAAATTTTAGCCAAAATGAATATTTAGCCTAATTTTGTGGTGAGTACAATCATTTTTTAATTACAAATAAAAACCAAACAATAATTTATTGCTTTTTACCTTAATTTAATTCCAAATTAAATATCAAAATTAAATGCAAAAAGTAATTTTTATTATTTGTATGTAAATAACCATATTTTTAACAAAAGTGTAAATATGTAAAGTCTCGCAAAAAACGTTCGACTCGCTGCGATGAAGCGAGCGCGGTTTTGCCAAATTTTTGAAACTTTGAAAAGCCATATTTCGAAAACAACCATGTGTTTTTGGTTTTTATGACTTGTTTTGAGCTCCACTATCGCCCATTAAAATTGTGAGCATCAAACTTTTTACACCCTGTATTATGTCTAGTATCCTATGTATTGATTTTAGAAAATTCAAGTCAGAAAACTAGAATAAAAACAACCTGTTTTAAAGGTTACCTGAATAAAACATTACGATATTCTGCTTTATCTCTACGTGCTGTTAGAGCTGCAATATATTAACAAGTCAAAAAAAAATTGATAAATAATTAATTATATTTGTATTTAACTTATTAAAATGCCTTGGCTTTAGAAGTATTTAAAAAAATAAGTAAATTGAAATAATAAAGTATCGATATTGTCGAGAGAAACGTTTAGAAATATCTGAAACTATCGATATTAGAAACTATCGATAATATCCCACGACTTCTCATACAATAAGTAAGGTACGCAATTCTTTAAATATTTTAATTAGTTCTAGTCAGTTCTGGTTCTGCTTGATTTTGAATAATATTAAAAGCTTGGTACCAATGTACCGTTTTTTTTAAATCAGTGTTAAAATTCTAAAAATAATAATAAAGAATAAATCATTTGTGAAAATTTGTTATAATTATTTTTAATATCATAAAAACGGTGTCAAATTTGTCATAACGCCTCTTTTTAAGGGACATACGAGGATGGTTTGAAAAGTCCGTGCAAAGTCCGAGAGATCGCACCACTGGCGCGTATCGAGGTCATGTTTAGTTAGTAGCATCTGTTGAATGAACGCACACCAAGTGTCAGCCATATTGGTCTATTCCTTTGTGGTGACTCTGCACCTTCGATTAGAACAGTTTACAAGTGGTTTTAAAATTTTCGTACTGGCCATATGGGCTCCAGAAATTATTGATCAAATCCATGATATGGTGATGGATGACAGAAGAGTTAAGATACGTGAAATTACTAGTGCTGTGGGCATCTCGACTGAAAGCGGTACACAATATTTTACATAAACATTTGGACATGAGAAAGCTATCCGCAAGATGGGATTGCTCACGCTTTACCAAAAACGGAATCGTGTGAAGTGTTGCAAGGATGGTTTGCAGCTGTTCCAGAAGAATCTGGAGGACTTTATGCGTCGTTTCGTCACTGTGGATGAAACATGGATTCATTACTATACTCCTGAGACCAAACAACAATCTAAGCAATGGGTTACCAAGGGAGAATCTGCACCAAAAAAGGCGAAGGTCGTTCATTCGGCCGGAAAGGTTATGGCGACTGTCTTTTGGGATTCGCAGGGGATAATCCTCGACGACTATCTGAAGAAGGGTCAAACTATTACAGGTGCATATTATTCATCATTATTGGACCGTTCGAAAACCGAGCTGCAAGAAAAACGTCCACGATCGGCCCACAAGAAAGTCCTTTTCCATCACGACAACGCACTAGCACACACCTCAGCAGTTGTGGTCGCAAAATTTATGGAAATAGGATTCCAACTCGTTTAACATTCCCCTATTCTCCAAACTTGGCTCCCTCGGACTACTATTTGTTCCCCAATTTGAAGAAATGGCTGGCGGGACAAAGATTATTTTCAAACGAGGAAGTGATTGCAGACACTGATCGATATTTTGCAGACTTGGACAAATCCTATTATTTGGAAGGGATCAACAAACTAGAACATCGTTGGACGAAGTGTATAAGCCTAAAAGGAGACTATGTAGAAAAATAATAATACCTCGTACAAAGGTAAAAACCTGCAGAAATTATTTCCAATGGTCAATACACAGTGTTTTATTCCCCTGTCTCCCCTCTTATCCACGACCCTGCATTGAATGTTTAATTCGTTGCGTGTTTTATTTTATTTTATTGGCCTTCCTTTTTTTCACTTTATCGAAGATAAGAATATTTATATTACGATTTCAAAAATACATTATAATAAATTAATTGTACGAATGTAAATAAAATTTCAAAATATTTGTTTGCATTTCTGCATTATCTTCTTACAATTCAAATAAGAAAAGAAGTATTATCAACGATTTTTCAAAATTAGATAATAATGACCGAAACATAACTAGAAAGTTTGAAAATTTGCAGTCACTCTAAAACCAATACAAGAATTTAAAAAAAAAAACCTCTTGATGTTTTTAACTCTAACTTGATGAAAATAGCTACCTACCGTTTTATACATACATGAATTCTAGTGAAATTTATGACGTTTATCTCCAAAATTTTAATTAGAGCTTTCATAGGATTTTTGGGTAATAGTACATTAATTTGTATTTAATACTTTGTTTGTTTTTAGTTTTATATTTATGAAAAAAATGTTAAATAACACAGGCCCACAAAAAAAGTGGTGTGTGCTGGGTGTCGGAGTAGGATTTTCTGGAGTATTTTTTTTTCGCTGAACACGAATCTAAAGTCACTTTTTTTAAATTTAAAACGTCAATATCTTAAAAACTATAAAAGATACACGAAACTTTAAATAACATAAACCATTATTTTTACAAGACCTTTAATTTAAGCCATATAACCTTTTTGTCTAAAGGCGATATTTTTCGAGTTATAATCAAAAAACCGAATTTTCAGGATTTTTTCAACGTATACCTCTGGAAAAAAATTGAAAATTATTATTATTATTCTTTTACTTTTTGGGCTTTTTTCTGCAAATTTTTAGTGATTTTGGATTTAAATAAATAAAATAATTAATTTATTATTTAAAAAAAACACATTAATAAAAATATATCTTTTTTTCCTATTTTGGACTAAAATTTTTGGTCAAAATTACATTTTCGTTTATATCTTCTTTATTATTTATCTTATCAAAAATGTTTATATAACATTTTTAAAGACAATTTAAAAAGCTCTCTTTTTTGTTCTATGAAATTTTTGTATCTCTTATAGTTTATATAGTCGTAGTCCAAACATTCCGTGGTAGCAGGTTTCTGCCGGTAAATGTACCGTGTCGATTTTTGGGGTTTTCTCGATTTTTTGCTGTTTGACTCCCAATTTTGACTTTAGATTTGTGTTTAGCGAAAAAAATACGCCAGAAAAATCTTAGTCCACTTTTTTTGTGGACCTGTGTAAGAAAACAAAAAAGTGACTTCAAAAAAAGAAACAGGCAGGGGTTCAATGACTTTTTTATTTAAAAAAAGAAAACATCAGTGATCACCATATGTTAGGGGGACATAAATTTATGAGTATTAATTTATTTACTGTATATCTTAAATATTATTGTGCAATCTTACAAAAAAACGTTAACTAGTTAAAGTTTCGGTTTTTGCTTGGTCGAAAAAAAAACAATTATTTATAAATGAGTAAGTAAATCAACTAAATAACACTTTTGGTTATATATTTACAACTAACTACCAAAAAAAGAAACTACAAATCCTAATGTAATTTTCTAGCAACTAGGGTAGAAGGTACCTTATCAGATTTAGTTTTTATTTTATTTGAAGGTGGCGCTTTACGCATTTGCTGAAGGACGTATAAGTTGGGTGGCTAATTAAATTAAATAAAAAAACATTTAGAAATGTAGTAAGTGTTATATTATTTATATTATGTTATTTTTAATAGGATGAACAATAAAGAAGATAAATTATATATTTGACACTTTGTTTTTTGTACCTTTTTTTATTTGTAAGTTTTTTCTTAGGAATAAATGTGAATAATCAAAAGACACATTCTTTGATTTATTATGAGAAAATGTGTGTCTTTTGAAATATGTAAACTTAATCTGAATGTAATTATTGCCTTTAACGTTACAAATGGACTAAGAAGTGTTCCATTAATTTTTTAAGCAGTGTATTTAATAGATTTTTAACTTTAGGAAGAAATTATTTGCGCCCCTGGTGGCACCATCGCGTTCCCTGAAAGTTGCTATGAAACGTACTTAGACTCTATTGACAAATTGGTTTAAAAAGATAGGTCAAACATTTAAAGACCCTGAATTTATAGTACCTAATAAAGCCTTTGTAGGCTTTTAAATATGAAAAAACAACATAAAAACCTGTACAAACCAGTTTAAATCACTACGAGGTTAAATAATACTAGTTCTGACGCTTATAAATTAAATAGGCCAAGTTTAAATTATTTTTCTTGTCAATAAGAATCTCTAATAAGCTTAAATTTGATTAATTTATTTTTGTGCGGCACGTCAAACCAAATATACAGAGTCCTTTCAATCATTACTCCTGGATACATATATACAAAACAATACGAACACCTGTAAAATAATAAAACATTTTTTTATCATGGGACAGTCCACGAAGGCTAAGGCTTAAGTACTAACGTACCGTGGGTGTCTGTTTTATTATTAGGGGGTTGGACCACCCCTTGACTAAAGTACAGATTAAATGAGACGTGGGATAGAAGCATAAAGGTTATGGACAATATTTAAAGGTATATTAAACCATTCCTTTTGCAGAACGGTTTCTGATTCCAAAAGTCCGATAAAAAATATCAAAGCCGATTTTTGGTTTTTTCGATTTTTTTCGAAAACTATCGACTTACAGAAAATATATAAAGGACCATTATTATTGTAGAAAATGAGAAAAATCGAATTAACTATGTAGAAATTTTAAATTTCCCTTTTCAATCTAGATTTTAGTGATTTTTTCAATAATATTAATTTCCACATAGTTAATTGGATTTTTCTCGAAAACCATCAGATTTACGGTTTTTATCAATAAGCCCATTTTTGTAGAAAATTCTATTTTCTACAAAAGAGGTCCTTTATATTTTTGCTGTAAATCAATAGTTTTCAAGAAAAATTGAAAAAACCATGAAATTCGAACCAAAATCGGCTTTGATATTTTTTTATCGGACTTTCGGAATTAAAAACCGTTCTGCAGGACAAATGGCTTAATATTCCATTAAATACTGCTCATGACCTTTATGCAACAATCCCACCATGAATCTGTACTTCAGTCAAAGAGTAGTCCGACCCCTTATTAATAAAGATTTTCTATTATTTTACAGGTGGTTCATATTATTTAGTCCTCCATCTGTACATATTTAAGAAATTTCCTATATCTGCTATTAAGAGGTGCATACAGGGTGTTTAAAAATACATGAAACAAGGGGTGATCACCAAAAAAAAACGCTATAGATATCTAATTTTAAATTCAAAAAATAGGCTGGACGCAGAAAAAATTATTAGATTATACACCAGAGCATTTATGTAATTACAATCTGTCCATTTTTATTTGAGAATGACGGTAGCAAAAACAACTAAAGAAAAATGTATCGCATTGGTCCAAAACGTTAGTAACCGCGGTTACAAATGCAGCTGACCAATGGAGACACACGATTCTTCAAATAGCTTCATAGACAGAAATCCGCTGGTATCAAATCGGACTCCTGGGTGGCCACGGAATGTCGCCTTTCTTAGAACTCAGCTTTTCCAGGAACATCTCTTTATTACCGGCAGGCGCTCGTTAGAAGTGAGGCAAGTGGCTCCTGTGCTGCAACCACGGTTTCTAATTGTAGCCAGCAAATTCCTGTAGCTGTCTTACCACACACTTATGGTACGTTTCACAATAATTCGTTGATTTCTTGATCGCAATAAAGCTTAAATTACAACCCTTAGTGGAAAACCCAAACCATAAATAGGTTGCCTGACAAAAATCTATTGTGTAGGCACCGCACCTTTTGAAAGGGTACAGGTCCTGATTACCTACTAATATTAATAGTTTAGGTTAGCTATTTTGGATGCTCAATAACACACACGAAAATACCTTGACAAACTCCAAACGACTGATGAACTAAGACAAAAAGACTCTGCTTTATATACAACACCTGCAGTTTGCCTATAACCTACATAATATACCAAAAAGTAGGTACAATAATAAAGGAAATTTTAAGTTCGGACCTACATTGAGTTTTACGACTAACAGTAACAGGTAAAACGAGAAATCAACGAATTATTGTGGAACGTACCATACGTAACATTCTTACAAACTCAGTAGAGTTGACAGTGAAAATACGGCCGCGAAAACCCTTCCAATGATTTCTCGCCAGCAGGTTTTTTTAGGGGACTATTTAAAGAATCATGTGCACAATACTAAACCAAAGACACTGCTTCAAATAAAAATAAAGATTAGAAAACAGATTGTTGCAATGTCACTTTCTCTTTGGCAAAGAGTTATCGAAATTTCCATGCTTGTTTAGAAAAATACCAAAGAAGAGACTTTTAATATGATAAATAGAAAAACAATTTTATCACGAGTAAGCGAATATCTCCCAGAATTTTTACCATTTATAGCCCAATGTTATGATAATCCGAGTTTACTTTCTTACGGTGATCAACATATTCTTTCTCAAAGAGGTGTCCAACAAGGAGATCCTCTTGGACCAGCTCTTTTTAGTTTAGCAATTCATCCACTTATTTCATCATTAAATACAGAAACAAATCTTTGGTATCTAGATGACGGTATACATGCTGGAAACCCAAAATCGGTTTTAGATAATTTTCATAAAATAATCAGAGGAAGTAAAGATTTGGGTTTAAATTTAAATCTTGATAAGTGTGAACTAACTGTTTTATCTAAAGATTATTTCAATATACTATCAAATTTTTTGAGTGTTGTTCCTAATCTGTCAGTAATTCCCATTTCAAATTTTAATTTATTAGGAAGTGCTTTTTCGTCAAATGAAATTAAATACTCAATTAATAAAAAGACAGAAGTCTTAAAATCTCTTAGCATCAAATTAAAATTTAAAGACTCACATATTTCCTTTTATTTACTAAAATATTCCTTTGCCATACCTCGAATGTCTTATTTGTTAAGATGTTCACCTAGTGGGAAATCTCCAGAATTACTTCATAATTTTGATAATGTATTACAAAGTTTGGTTCAAGACATAACAAATTGTGATATTAAATTAAATTCTTGGTTACAAAGCACTCTTCCAGTAAAATTTGGAGGTCTCGGAATAAGAGATACATCCACCCTGTCTATTTCTGCCTTTTTAGGTTCAATCAATGACGTGTCAGGTTTACTTTCCAAAATTTTACCTTCCTATATTCTTACGACAGAAGATAATGATTTCAGCAATTGTTTTGTAAGATGGTTATCTGTTTGCAATCTTCAAAATCAACCACAAGAATTACCAAAAAAACAGAAAGATTTTGACTTTTTAATTTGCCAAGCTCGTCACAAATATATTACAAACATATGCCAGACAAGTGAAGATAAGGCACGTCTACTTGCTCTTCAGGCCCCTGAAAGTAATGCTTGGATTAACGCACTTCCATCTTCGTCCTTGGGAAATTTGTTAGATAACAAAACATTCCATATTTCCATCGCTCTCAGACTTGATCTGCCTGTGTGTGGAGAGCACACCTGCGTTTGCGGCGAAAATGCTGATATTTATGGCCTACATGGGTTAAGCTGCAAAAAAACGCAGGGCGTTCTTCTAGACACAGTCAGATAAATGACATTATCAAGAGAGCTCTGATTTTAGCTGAAAATCCTGTGTTAGAGCCTCTTGGACTTTGCAGAAGCGATGGAAAACGGGTGGATGGAATGACCCTAATTCCCTGGAAATATGGAAAACAATTACTTTGGGACGCTACTTGCAGCTATACACTTGCAAAATCCTATCTGGACAAAACTTCTAATTTTGTAGGTGCGGCTGCTCGTATTGCCGAAAATAAAAAACATCTAATATAAAGAGCTTGAAGAACGCTTTATCTTCATTCCTTTTGCTGTTGAAACTTTTGGGTGATGAGGCTAAGGGTTTTATAAATAAAATTTGCAAAAAAATACTATGCAAAAAATCTCGTTCATTATCCAAAGAATTGGTTTAGCTGTGTAACGGGGTAATGCAGCATCGGTACTAGGTACAATCCAGGAAGACCTAGGACTTGATGAAGTTTATAATTTTTAAATATAGATTTAGTTCTTTATTTAATTTTAGAATATTGTTTTTTGGTATATATTTAATAAACACCAAAAAAAAATCAAAAAAAAAATAAAATAAAAAAAATAAAAAAAGAAGAGACGGTGGTCATTTGAACGATATTATCTTTAAAATGTAAATTCTCATCTCCTGATTAGGTTGTAAATAGATACTTTTTAAAATAACCCATATGGGTTGTTATTCATTTTATTAAATGGTAACTAATATATGGCCTACCCTGTACCAAAAGAATACAGCATTTCAAGATATTCAAATTGCTGGATACCAGAAGCAAAAATAAACAGATAAAAGAACTCACCATTGTCTTGCCAGTCCAGTCAAATTCTCCGTCATCAACATAGCCTTTCTTTTTAAACAAATTCGTAAACAAATTCCGCAAATACTCGTAGTCGGGCATTTCGAAAAAATCTAATCTCCTAACGTATCTAAGGTATGTAGCCATCTCCTCGGGGTGATTTTCACAAAGCGTGTCAATAGGGGTTGCTCGTTTTGTATCCCCTATTTTTTGGTATCGTTCTTTTAGGGTGTCGGCCTTGAGACCTTGCCATGGTAGGGAGCCTCGTAGGAAGTACATGAACATATGCCCGAGAGCTTCCAAGTCGTCCCGCCTTGACTGTTCTTTACCTAAATGGGTGTTGATGGACATATACCTAGCCGTTCCTGTTAACGACTTGTGTTCTCTGTATGGAATATGCTTATTTGTTTCCAATTCAATATATTCTTTTGCTAATCCAAAATCTAAAAAAAAAAGATATCTGTAAGCGTCTTAAACTTTACCAAATGAAAAACAAATGTCGAAAGCTTAGAAGAACTGGTGATTCGTTGTCTCTTTAATTTACAAAGAACTATGTAAAAAAAAACTTGAACCAATATGAATTGCATGATATTTGTCATTCGACGCGGAATCCAAATCTAAGAAAGGCGTTTTCGGGATTTTTTCTACCAATAAAAATTGCAATTGTTATGAACAAAAAACGAGAAAAAGCCATTTCGATTTTTTATGATTACTCAAAAATTATAGGAGATAGCGGAAATTGCAAAAAAGATCCTCAAAGATGAGGAAATTTCCGAAAAAAAAGTCCCAACTCCAAGAGTTCTATCTCCATTATTTATAATTTTAATTTAACGCTGAAAATCGGCCTCCGCGCGACATTTTTGGTTGCGCGCTCGGCGTCAAAACCGAGTACGTGACACTAAATATATATTTTTTTAGGGTATTAAATATTAATTAAAATTTTTTAAAAAGTTATGGTGTATTAAGAACACTTCAAAGAATTTATTCCCGTTGAAAATTTACCTTAAAGGTAGGTTTTTAAAAAGTTAGACAATTGTCAATTAACTAAATTGTTTCGAACTTTCGTCCTCATTGTACAGTAAAAAAATGCTTAAATAATTGTGGTATACATTATTCGCTTCGTGAAGCCCTTCTTATACAGAGAACAGTTCATGTTCACATTATGGAGATTATATTTAAAAAAAAAAAATAAAATCAAAGAAAAATTACGTTAACGCATCTGTTTATTTAACTAAAAAGGGAGGCATTAGTTTGTGTGAACCTGTGGCATTTGTGCACCCCAAAAGTTATTCTTGTTAAGCTATTTTTAGACCAGGCGCCGTTTTTTCAAAAATTTCAACATAATTTTTTTGGGCAACAGCTTCCAATATAATCCGGTCTCATCTGCGTTATAGATTTGATGATCAGTAAGACTAAGCTGTTAAAAGGTATAAAGGGATTTACAAGTTCGGGGTGCGAAGGCCACTTTTTTCCTGCAATTTTAAGCAATCTTACACCATAGCGCCATGTTAATAAATTAATAATATTATATATAATATTAAAGTTCACATTACCGCGCGTGTACTGTACTTAACAAGATAACGCCATAAAAGTAAAAAAAAATCCTTTGTTTATAATTATTTTATAACTTTGACAAAACATGAAAAATCAGAGTAATATATAGTGTCAAAGTTATAAAGTTATTATAAACAAAGCATTACCATTTTTAAACACTTATGGCGTGATCTTCTGTTAGGTATGTATATAAGAGGTCTTCACGACGCGAAAAATTTATACAATTATTTAAACATTTGTTTAATGTACAATAATGACGAAAGTTCGAAACAATTTTGTAAATTAACAATTGTCTTACTTGTTGAAACATTAACTTTAGGTTAAATTTTTAACAGGAATACATTCTTTGAAGTGTTCTGAATACACCATTACTTTTTAAAAATGTTTAGTTAATATTTAATACGATAAAAAAATATTTAGTGTGACGGACTGGTTTTGACGCCGAGCGCGCAGGTCCATTTTCAGGGTTCAATTAAAATTATAAATAATGGAGATAGGCTCTAGAAGTTAGAACATTTTATCAGAAATTTCCTGCTCTTTAACGATCTCTTTTGCAATTTTCGATATCTCTTATGGTTTTTGAGTTATCATCAAAAATCGAAATGTTTATTATTTCGTTTTTTATTAATAATTGAAATTTTTATTGACAGAAAAAATCCTCAAAACGCCTTTCTCAGATTTGCATTCCGCGTCGAATGAGCTGTCGCTCATATTTTTCAAAGCCTTCTAACTATTTTTTGCAGGAAACACACTTCTCGACTAGACTATGTCTAAACTTGTAAAGAAATACTGTCCTAAAATTTTCCAGCAATAATTTACGGATTGGCAAAAGATCATTTTACTAATTCATGTGTATATTATATTTACATATATCCATTTAAATTCAAAAAATAAAACAATAATTACCAATAATGTGAATAATTTTCTCCCGTTTTGTACTCTGCCTGCCGATTAGAAAATTTTCAGGTTTTACATCCCTATAGATCAGATGCCTCGAATGGACATATTCAATTCGATGAAGCTGAAAAAGTAAACATTAAATCTCAATTGTATTATCGAAGTCTACGCATAAGCCTCTTTCACCCTTAAAAAGATTGCTTAAGTCATACGAAAAATAATAATAATAATAACACAAACAAAATAAAAAAACGGCATGGCCCCAAAAGTCATCTTTAAAAGTTTTCTCTTAGGAAATGTTGAAAAATCAGTTACCTTTGTCAACTTTCATCATGACCGGCTAACAAAAAATAATGACGACCCGGAAGTCAAAGGAAATGGGCAAAATTCGGCCTTTTTCCGCCGATCATATTCGTGGAAATTCAACGTTTTAATTTAGGCCATTTTATTTTATTTATATTATGTCCAAGTATCTTTATTTACATCTACAATAAATTGGTAAAAAATCAGAATGGCAAGTACCAAAAAAAATCTTCCAACTTGCTATTTTTATTGAGTTTTTGCCGTTTTACACGTTAAATAAATTAATGCTAGTTAAAAAACTTAAAATTAAAAAAGGTCAGTGAATATTACAGACTAAAAAAATTTGTTGGTGCACAAAGCGCATCATACATATTTTTTTTTTTTAAATAAAAATCAAAATCAATAAAAATAGCAAGTTAAAAGTTTTTTTTGGTACTTGCCATTCTGATTTTTTTTTACCAATTTATTGGAGATATTAATAAAGATTCTTGGACTTATAAATATAATAAAATGGCCCAAATTAAAACTTTGAATTTTCACGAATATGATGAGCGAAAAAAGGCCGAATTTTACCCACCTCCTTTAACATACTATTGATTTACCTTCTCAAGCCGATTGCTAAGAGTAGACTTCCCCTCGAAACAATAAAAAAAATATACTTACCAACTGAATTGCAATCATAAGAACAGTCTTTAGAGAAAATCTACGTTCACATAGATCAAAGAGATCTTCAAGGCTAGGACCTAACAGTTCCATAACTAATGCATTGTATTTTCCACAGGGACCAAAGTAGTATACCTCTGGAATTCCCTCTACAATAGAATAAAATAAAATAAAAAATATTTTATAAACGCAAAAGTATCCTTATATAACTATTTCATAAAAAAATATTTATTTTGGAATTTGCAAAAAAAGTTGTTTTCTTTAGAAAATCAAGGTTTTAAAAACAAATCCTCTGTTTGTATCATTTTCGTTAATTAGATGAAATTTTATCGTCAAATCCCGAATTTGGCACAATCATGTATGTTTTTCTAAAGAAAAAATGCTGATATTTTTGCAAAAGAGTGGCCGCAAAAACAACATATTTTTAGCCCATTTTCTCACCCTTGCCAGAGACCTTAAAAGATCTAAAAACTATTCTGCCTATGTCAAATTATCGGTAATGAAAAATCAAGATACGCATATTTTTTGGATTTTTAAAAAATGTCGAAAATCACCCCTCATTAGGGATTGATATTACGACGCCAAAATAAAATACAGTAAAACTTGTGTTAACGGACACCTTTTTATATCGGCCACCTGTGTTATCGGTCACTTTCAAGCTAACAAAAATCTGCTTTATAGGAAACCCCGTTTTATAAAAACCTTTGATAATGGACACTTATAAAACCAAAGGGAACCCAAATTAATTTTTTTAATATTTCGGTAAAAAACCCATTTATATTGGCGCAAATTCTTTGGGGAAATTTTTATTTTATTATTTTTTTGTATTCCTTTTAAAAGTGAAAATATCCAACAATAATATTTATAGCCAGGTTCAAATAGCATTAGTGGCTTGGGGGATTATCTTCACATTATATTTTTAGTCGTGTCTTAAATCAATAAGAATAAAGATATCGTGTTCGGAATCAAAACGTGTTTAATCATGTCCCCAAAACTAAATCGTTTGTCACTGAAGGAAAAAATTGATGTTATTGCGAAAAGTGAAAAGTACGTTTTGGTTCGCGAAAACTGGCTAAAAAGTTTGGTGTTGGAAAATCCTAAATAAATGATATTATCAGGAATAAAGCTAAACTAAATCAAATGTTTAAAGAAGGTTTTAATTTAGTACAAAAGGGAAAATTCCAAAAGTAGGATTGGCAGTAGATCAAGTCGTCTACAATTGATTCTGCAAAGCAAGGGGTAAAAATGTTCCAATATCTGGACCCTTAATTAAACAAAAAACACTTGAGGCAGCAAGCAATTTACAAGTGGAAAAATTTGTAGCCTCGAATGGTTGAACAACTGTTACATACCTGGCAATACTGGCCACCCTTCTATAAAGGCCAATTATTCTTAATTTTATGGGGGCCGTTATAGATAGATACGAATAAAAGTAATTCTAATTGTATTTTTCTATAAAATAAAATCCTAAAAATAAAAAATAATGTATTTTTATATTAACAAGGACATAATATAGTTGAAAGTCCACCCTTTAACTCGCTAAGGAGGTTAAATTATCCCCTTAATATAAAAAAATAAAAAATCCCAAAAAAATTTAAAGACACAAGAAAAAATTATAAAATTTAAATCTTAAAACCCTCCCACTAAAATCTTTTAAGGAAACCACCCCTGTATAGAAGGGGTGAACTACCCCCGAACGTCATAACATACGAAAATATCATAGCAATATAATAAAAATATAATAAATTTAGAATATCTTAGTAGCTTTTTCTAGATTTTTCAAATAATTTTTTTTTTTTTTCCATTTTTGGGGGAATGTTTCCCCGACTTTAGAGAGTTAATTTTTTTTAAAAAAAAGTTGTGATAATTAGAACGAGGCAAAAAATTTTTTCTTTTTAAAAAAAGAACTTTATGAAATATTGACAGTTTTTTTTAATCGCTATGTTTTTTTTCGTATTTCCCCGTTGGGGGGGGGTTTTAAACCCCTCGTTACGGGGGGGTTTTCTTTAGTCGGGAAAAAAATACACATTTAAATTTTTTAAATTTAAATTTTTTTTTGTTTTTTTTTCTAGATTTTTAAAAAAATTTTTTTGTTTTTTAAAAAATTTAGGGTTTTTTTTATCCCCCGGGGGGTTTAAAATGGTTTTTAACCCCTTTTTCCCCTTAAAAGAAAATAAATGTTTTCCCCCTTTTGGGGGGTTTTATTTTATAAAAAATATACAAGGGGAACCCCTTTTTTTTATTTTTAATATTTTTTATATATATATATATATATATATTTTTATATATATATATATATATATATATATATATTTAAAAAAAAACAGTTTTGGGTTTTTAATCAAAACTAATTAAATAATTTTTAATTTTTTTTTAAAAAAACCCCAAAAAATATTTTTTTTTTTTTAATTCCCCCAATAATTTAAATCAAATTTTTTTTAAGGTTTTTTTAAGGTCTCTGATAAGGGAAAAGAAAAATTTTCCAATTTTGCGGTCACTTTTGGGGAATTTGACGTTAAAATTTAATCAAATTTAAAAAAAAAAAAAAAAAACAGGGCTCGCTTTTAAAATTCCAAAATATTTATATAATTATAAATATATATATTATATATATATATATATATATATATATATATATATATATATATATATATATATATATATAAAAAAAGGGATGTAGTAAATATATATGACAGTGTCACGTCACAGTCATAATGAAAATGACGGTCATGTCTTTTTTTTTTTGTTTAATTTTTTTTAAAGATTCGTGACGGTCAAAAAAAATATGACTCCCCAAAAAATATATGACAGTCACAAAAAACATCAGCTGGTTTTTGATATTTTTTATGCTTTCTAGAAAATTTTTACAACCCCTTGGCGTCGAACGTGAGGACGGTTTCTTGAGCAAAAAATAGTTCGGGCTTTTTTTATTGAAAAATGCTTGGTATTGTGCTTTTTTTTTTTATAATACGGGGGGGTGTTTTAAAGGATAATGGGGTAGAAATAAGAGCCTAGTATTTAAATCTTTTTTAATGGGTTAAACCCCGGACAAAAGCTACAATGTTTTCAGTAAAAAGTTTTGAAAAAAACAAGTGACTCATCATCCAAGGATGGCTCAACTTTAAAATAACATGTGTTGGATGTCCTGACATAAAAAAAGTTATTTAAAAAAAGGGGGAAATTTAAAACAAATAGATACCCCGAAGAAACTTTTAAAAAGGGGAAAAATCAGTATTTTCCCAGTCACGAACAGATACCAAAAAAAAGTGATTTTTTTCCCCAAATTTTTAACTAGTAAGATTCAAAAAATAAGTTTCACAGTCAGAGTAGTTTAATGAGAAAAATTTTTTTGACAGCCTCCAACCCGACGATCAAAGGGGAAAAATGGTTGATGCTGGCAAAGGCGATATATGCAACAGGTCTTCCACTGAATATAACAAAAAATCCATACTGGGTAGAAATTTTAAAAAAATTAGACCTCATTAACTCTGCCGTCACGTTTCATTTTATCGAATACTCTTTTGAATAATGTGTACAACCAAGTATATTCTCAAGTAACAGAAAATTTTAAAAAGCTAAAGCCTTTTGGGACCAAAAAGATGGGTGGGCAAATATAAGGAACAAACATTATAAACTTTGTTATTACAACACCTCAACCTATTTTTTATAAATCCTTATCGAGCGAAGAAAATCGCCATACTGGGGAGTACATGGCAGATCAAATAAAAATTTTTTTAAAGGGGGTTAATTGATAAAAATTTTGGTTTTTTCAGATAATGCTGCAAATATAAAAAAACTTGGGATATACAAAAAAAAAGGTATAAAAAATAAAATTTCATATTACGGTTGTGCAGCACATACCTAAATTTGCTAGTTACAGACATAATCAAATTAAAAACTACCGAGACTGTTTTTAATTTTAAAGTCTATTATAAAAAAAATTAAAAAAAAAAACTTTTAACTTAAAAAAATTTAAAAAAACTCTCCAAAAAAAAGCACAAATCAAAACCTGCACACTTAAGCCCAGTTGTAACTAGATGGGCATCAATATTTACCAGTTTCGACAGCCCCCAAAAAAAAAAAAGGTATATTAAAAAACAATGGCAATTACAGATGAGTATCAAGAGTTATTAGAAAAAAAAAAAAAACGATATATTGGGGTAAATTTTTTGGGAAAAAAATAAAAATTTTTTAAAAACCCTTTTCAACCACTAAAAAAAGGATATTGAATTGGGGGTCGATAAATGTAATATCAGTAAAAAACCTGTTGCCTTTTATGGGGTCGATAATGTTTTTAAAATGAGCTGTCTACATCACCTCTATTGAAACTGGAGGAACACAAAGTTATGGATTGTTTCCCCAAAAAAAAAACTTGCTTAAGGAACATACATTATCCCCGAAACATTTTGGATCCAGATATAAAGGTAACAATTTTTTTTTTATCTTTTTTCCCCCATTAGCACTTTTTTAAACGCAAAATTTTGTTTATTTAAATTTTTTTTTTTTTTAGGAAAACACCTTAAAGGGAAAATATTGTAGGAGGTTTAACTTACATCCATTCCCTAGTTTTTTACTTAGAGTATGTTGATGAAAGTAAAGACTGAAAATCTTGCAAATTTCAAAGAAAAAGGGGTTTTTTTGGGCTTTCCATTTGTGCAAGCTTGTGCTAAGAATTCCAACATTCTCCTTTTTAAAGGGGGAAAATATTTGTCCCCAGATACCCCAAAATTCCCGGGAAACATTCTTTCTATCCCCCCACATCAGCAGCGACTGAAAGAACTTTAGTTCATACGGATATATCCACTCAAAATATAAAATCGTCTTACGACAGAAAAAGGGGGAAAACTAACATATATCAATCATAACCTAAAATTTTTTCCCGGTCTTGGAAAAAAAAAACTTGGACAAGGGTAATTCCAGGGAAAAATTCCCCAAAGCGGAGATAAACATCCAATCGAATATGCAGAAACCTCAATTAGGTATTAACAAGGGGTACTTTTTACTTTCTGAAAAATATGCTAAAACAATTTTATTTAATTTTAGATTATATATATATATATATATAATATATATATATATTATATATATATATATATATATATATATATATATATATATATATATATAATATATATATATATAATATAATATATATAATATATATATATATATATATATATATATATATATATATATATATATATATATATATATATATTATACAATTATATAATATTTATTTGTAGTTGATCCCTTCAAATCCTGTGTATTACCATTATAAAATAAACAGAAAAAATTCTCGGTAATATTAGGCACACTTTTAGGACTAACTTACCATGGCTACCAAGCAACTTATAAAATCTATATTCCAAATGCAATTGGGGAGCTTTGGATTTCATAGGCTCCATTTTAATGGCGACGTGCTCATTATTGTAAAGGTTTTTGCCCAGTCTGAGCTCTCCGAAATTACCACAGCCGATTTTTTTGCCCACTCTGAAGTTGGGCCCCACCATCAAGACACCCGAGCTGGAGTTGACACTGTGCCGTGGGTTGTGAGACTCACTGGCACCTGAAAAAAAAATTTCAAAATTTATATTGATTTACGAAAGAAAAGATAAAATCAACAGATTATATCGAAATCTCTAAAAGTGTATTAAACATTCATATAAAAAGAAATAATGAATTTTGGATGGATATAGAAAATAATTTAATAATCTTTAAAACTTGATAATCTTCGTAAATAAATCAACTATTTAGAGAGAATGACCTTATGCAAAAATATATCGACTAAGCATCCATCCATTCACGCCGGTACCACTACGAAATCCAGTAGCCGGTACCAGTTTTGGTTTGCACTTAATGTTTGTTTAAACGACACATTAGAGTACCTGGTATATTTTCACTTTTATTTTTATAGTTTGTTGGTAATATTAATAAGTGCATTGACCGAGCTAGACAGAAATAACACAACAAAACCATTTACCTTTTAAGATAAGTATTTATTATTAAAAGGTATATAATGCCCGATTCACGTATAAAATTAGAAAAATAACTTTTTTGTCTAGTTTTTTGTTAAAAAGTGATTTTTTTAATATTTCAGACAAATATAGAAATGATCAAAAATCTAGATCCATCAGAACCATAATTACAAAAGTGCATTAGCAAAATCGCCCAATTTCTATTTTTTATAAATACAAACCAAAGTTATATAACATTTTTTTTTATTTAAAATTTTTCAATTAATATTTAATACCCCTAAAAAATATTTAGTGTGACGTACTCGGTGTTGACGACGAGCGCCCAACCAAAAATGCCGCGCATAGTCCCATTTTCAGCGTTAAATTAAAATTAAAAATAATGGAGATAAAACTCCAAAATTAGGATTTTTTATAGAAAATTTTCTCCTTTTCAAGGATATTTTTTGCAATTTCCGCTATCTCTTAGGGTTTTTAAGTTATTATGAAAAATCGAAATGGCTTTTTTTTTTCGTTTTTTGTTAATAAAAATTGTAATTTTTATTGGCAGAAAAAATCCTCAAAACGCCTTTCTCAGATTTGCATACCGCGCCGGATAAGCTATTGCTCATATTTTTTGAAGCCTTCCAACAATTTTTCGCAGGAAACCCACTTCTCGAGTTAACTATTAGGTCAACCAGTAGTAAAATGGGCGATTTTTAAAATCGAATTTCTCAGAAACGACTTGATATAACTTTTTCAATTTTTTCACAGGTAATTAGAATACTTACGTGAATTTACATACCACATCTCATACCTCTATGTAAAATGATAACGAAGTTATGATAAGGGGAAAACACGCTAAACGTTTCGTGTAATATACACACTGCCTGTGTGTGTTTTATATTAATACCGCAAGATCCTATATTTTATTACCTGTAATATTTTTATAAAAATGTTCCTGTTGTGGATTAGGATCCAAAGCCAGGTTTCACAGGTGACTGACGAGGATAGTACATGCAAATCAATATTAAAGTAAAATACTGATCGAATTTCTAACAATAAAAAAAAGCTTTAGTAATATTGTTAAATTGACTTTACTTAGTGACGAGGAAGACTCTGCAACCGCGGCTCGTCCAGAATGGCTTTATGGCTGTAGACTTCAGAGTATGGATTGTAACGGTAAGGATCATCATCTCTTTGTTACAAAAATGGCCCTTAAATTTCCCAAAGACTGTTTTTAACCAATACCTCGTTGGTTTAAACTTCACTTTATATATTGCGTTCAAGATCATTGGTTCTCATTGGTTCACACCGTACTACTTTTTAAGCCAAACAACCATTAGAGATGGTGCTCTTCATATCTTACCCTCCATACTTTAGAGGCACAAAGGGAGAAAAAATATAGCAAATACAAATTTTACTTTAAGTATTTTTGGAATATTGCTATGTATATATACAGGGAAATTAGGATTTTGGAACTATGGTAACAAAAATTTTTTAAGATTAACAATATTCGCTGCGACAACTACAGACATGCCTTAAACAAACAATTAAATATTTAAAATACATTGGCGCAACTAGAAAGCAATGCCACAAATAAAAATTACACGAACTACCGAAAACTACGTTATTGACCGCAGTAATAATTGGTTTTTAATTATAGATCCATTAATGACGTCAACCTACCCAAATTCATTGTTTCCGCACTTTTTCACATTTATGTTTTTTTGGTCAAATTTGATTTTATATAGAAAATTTTTCTTAGGAAGGTATTTTCTATTAGAGAAAGAAGTTATATATGTCTAGCTGTGTTTCTCTAACCTTTAACTGTCTACTTCTTATATTTAAACTTACAAACAACGCTTAAGGCGCGTTTATACCAAAGTTGACAACTAAAAATTGACAAAAGATTGTTTGTAGAAAACTAAAGTTGTCAACTAAAAGTTGCTCTTCTCAAATTAGAGCAACAAGTGGAAGATTTTTTGTATAAAACTAAAAGTTGCTCTTCTTAAATTTAGAGAAACAAGTGGAAAACTTGTTGCCAAAAATTGGCGCGAAAAGTTTAGGCAATAGTTCTTCAGTTCTTCACTAGTTTTCTACAAGTTGTTTGCGCAAAGCACGCAGCAACAAATCTTCCACTTTTAGTTATCAACTTTCTTTGATCTTTACCGACACTTCGCGGGAAACCAAAATTTAGTGGAAGATTTGTCTCTCCACAGGTGGAAGACAGAAAAATTGCTGTATTTTGCAGAAAAAGCAACAAATTGCCGCAACTTGTGAAAAACTTAGTGGAAGACTTTGGTGTAAACGCGGCTTTATACATAAAAAAATTCTTATAGCATAGTGCTGAAGAGGATTGCCACAGCAATCGAAACGTGTAAAAAATTAAGTAAATAAATAGATCTTTGTTGTAGAGAATATTTTAATCATTTCATTCTTACCTTTATCGATTTTTTTATTTAAACAGTATTAAGGGGATTCTCTGGTTTGATAGGTTCAAAAAATCGATTTTTTTTTGCATAAATGGCTTCCTTAATATGTCTAGTCTAGAATATGGTGGACAAGTGATTTTTTAAAATTCAAAGCCATTATAAAGATACAGCTAGTGCTGGGCGGTGTTTATCGATATTTTTAAAACATCGATGTTTTGTTACCGATGTTGATGTTTTTAACATCGATGTAAGATGTCACAAACATCCATGTCGACATCGATGTTTACCTTTCGATGTTCAATATTATAAAAAAAAGGTTTTAAACTTAATTTTTCAAGCTCAAAATAAAATATTAATTTTTTGATAAAGTTGCTTAAAACTAGAGATAACTAGTTTTCGCTTCAGTCCATATCCAACAACATTGCTTTTTTTGGATGATTTTTTTTGTGAATTGCAACACCGCAAATCGTCCAGGCTAGTGCTTTTTCTTTAGTCATCAAATTTAGTATGTGGTCCAAAACCTTTAAATTTTCCAAAACTTGAACCGTTAGCGTTTTGGACCGTACCAACGGAACGGCTATTTTCAAAATCCTGTAAAACTATGGCTCTTTTACAATCCGTCCCTAAAAAATTCTAGAACTTGAATTAACTTCTTACTTTTTGTTACAGGATTATTTGTTTATGTCTATTTATTATTTATTTTAAAAAACTTTGTTTTAGAGTACTAGCTTTTATATTTAGTTACAAAATGAGTTTAAGTTTCGGAATTGTTTTTTTGATATTTTTTGTTTTTTTATGTAAACTTTAATTTTTTTTTATAGTAGCAATCCTTCAAATTTTAACATCGATGTTTTACAACCGATGTTTACAAGATATCGATGTTTGCTTTCGATGTTAGGATCGATAGTCAATATCGATGTTTGGTGTCGATGTCCCAGCACTAGATACAGCAATTAGAAGCGGAAGGTGCTCGGAGGACTGAGGGGCTGACCCTATTGTGTTCTGTCGGCTTGATACCTGAGACCCTTCTTACAAATGTAAGCCTATTCAAGTACAGACAAGTTTAAACAAGTTAGGAAAAATTGGTGTAGTTATTTAAATTGTGAAATTTATTTTAGTCTGGTATCACGGAATAATGGTAAATTAGGATTGTGATAGTTGTAACTGTACTTAAAACGCGTTTTTCTCAAAACTATTTTTTCAAAATTTCTTCCATCATAGCTCGAAAACGGCTTGGCCGATCTACTTAAAATTTATAGGTTCGACTCAGCACATATAGACGCACAGAATTGTCTATTATCACCCTAAAATTTAAAATAGTTCTATTTTTTTTAACAAAAAGTTGACAAACAATAAATGAAATTTGAAATATTTTGTTCCGAAGTCTGTCAAAAATCCAATTTTCAAAATTTTCTTTTCATTATAGTCCATTCCGTGTAATCAAGCTTACAGAATAAAACACCGCCAATTTTTTTAGTTTCAGATAAGCCAATCAGCTGATTTCGTGGAGGAAGTGAGCGTCCATTTTTTCGAGGCAGGTGTCTTCAGAGCGCTATAACTTTGGTTCTAATAAATATTTTTAGCTAAAAATTACATGTATACTCTTGAAACACTTATAAATAAATGATAAAAACTCAAAGTTCTATCTCTTTATTGGTCCTCACAAAAAAATCCCAAAAACTGCATCAAAATCAGCCCTTAAATAAATTATCCATACACAAAATTGTAGCTTTGTACCACACAGGTCAGTCAAGTTCGCTACCAGCTCTTAGTCTATTAAAATTATAGGCCGTCCAGCCAAGTTACTTTAACTAGGGCAACCTTTTTCATTGAAAAGGAAAATAAAGGCAGCAGTAAATGAGTTGTTTACGTAAACACCGCCCCTATAATCAGAAAGTTTATCTGGAAACGGCAGATTAAAACTTCTAGAAGGAAAAGTTAATAACCGCCGGCAAAGTTCATTTCAATTAGCCGGCGAAACTGAAAAACTTACAAGCGCACTCCATTAAGCCTCAAAACAAAGTTAGCTTTTTAATTTTTGCATGTTTTCTTGAGTAAAAAGAAAAAACTTCAAACAACAAATATTTCTTTGAGGAAAAATGTATAATATAATCGTTAAATAATTATAAAAATCTATTTATATATATTTAGGCCAAGTTCCGTGCAATATACACAGTGTGTATATTAAACGAAAGGTTTTTTTGTGATAAAATTGAGAAAGTTAGGTCAGTGGTTTTTGAGATCCTCTTAAAGAAGTAAGATCTAAAATTAGATCCAGTTTTTTTTTTAACTTGGCAAGTTTTTTACTGTAATAATAAAAAAATCTGTCTGGATTAATGGAAAAAAAGATTTAATAATACAGACAGATCAGTAAAAAACTTTATGTCAAAAAAAAGTGAAACAAAATTGTGGATAGAGCTAATTTAAGATCTCAGTACTTTACGCTTGGTTTTGTGAACAAAGAAAAGTTGATTTGGCGATTTTTACAATGTCTGATTTTGTTGAGCAACGAAGTGCGATTAAATTTAGCTTGCGAAACAAAATTTCTTGTGCCGAAACCTTTAGAATGCTACAAAAGGCATTCGGCGATGATACCATTTCGCAAAAATGTGTATAAGTGGTATAAGGACTTTAAAAAAGCCGAGAACATGTTGCTGATTTGGAACGCTCTGGACGACCATCAGTTGACGAGCAACACATCAAGATAGTGAAGGAATTTGGTACTTGAAAATCAACGATTATCTATTAGAGACCTTGTGAATATGGTAAATATATCATATTATGAATCAATTTAAGCGATTTTAAAAATCATTTGGGTATCAGAAAGGTGAAATCAGGTTTAGTGCCAAAATTTCTCAATTTCATAGAAAATGAACGACGCAGAGAAGTCTTACAGAGATGCTGGCCAACTATCAAGACGTTATAAAACGCATTATTACTGTGATGAGACTTGGATCTACGCATACGACCCGAAAACAGCCGACCAATCAAGTGAATACCGTGCAGAAGGTGAACGACGGCCGAAAAAATCAATGCCGTTCAAAAATCAAGGTCATATTAACTGCCAACAGTTACTGGTGTTGGCTGCCTAGGACAACACACAGAATTTTAAAAGGCGAGCTTTGGCCAAAACCCAATATTTGCTAGCTGCGAGCTGATTTTCTCCGACTTGGGTTAAAACTCAAAAAGACCATGAGACCCAGTTTAAATCTTGGAGGGTAGTGAGCGATCTCCTGGTCAAAATCTCCGGAAATTGGTTTGGCATACCGATGGATCCAAGACTGACAATGGAGCCGGCGCAGGAATACATGGTATGACCCCCAGGTTCAATGCTTATGCTTCCCTGGGGAAATATGCCACTGTTTTCCAGGCGGAAATATATGCCATTGAACTTTGTCTGCGAGAGAACTTGAGGAGGAGATATAAGGGCAGGGACATTACTATCTTCTCTGATAGTCAAGCGGCCATAAAAGCTTTGGCATCCCAACAAGTCAACTCAAGGTTGATTTGGAACTGTCTGCAATGCCTCCCAAACCTGGCTAACCACAACAAAGTTACACTTTCCTGGGTGCCAGGACACAGGGGAATACAGGGCAATGAAAATGCAGACTCCTGGCCAGGCGAGGCTCCGCAGCAATGTTTGTGGGTCCTGAACCTGTTTTGGAATACCAAAAGCCTCGGTTCGTGGCTACATGACTCGGTGGATTCAAACACAACATCAGTCATACTGGAACCACATTCCAAGGCAAAATCACAGTAAATCAATGCTGGACTCACCATCGAAAGCATTGACAAGTGAACTACTAAAACTAAATAGGAATCAGATTAGGATAGTGACAGGATTAATAACCGGACACTGCACCCTAAGAAAACATATGCACACTATGGGCATCTATAGAGAAGAACCCATTTGCAGACTATGTGACGAAGAGGAAGAGACAGCCTCTCACATCATATATGAGTGCCCTGCACTTACATACTGGAGAACAAATCAAAACCTCATGGTGGACACTAACCACCAGGAGGCTGGAGACCAGAAAAGAACAGTAAAAGGGCTACTACACCTGTCTAAGGTGTCAAACCTTTTTAACTGAAACAAATACACAAGAGATACAACAAGCCCTGTAGGCTGCAGTGTCGAGGCGGACAAAACCTCAACTTGTGTATTTACTTTATCAATCAATCAATCAATCAACTGCCAACAGTCAATACGGAGTATTATTTAAATGTTTTGCGTTAGGCTTTTTGGCCAAAAATTCCACTCATATCGTTGCTCAGCTGCCGTATTCGCTTGATTTAGCTCCGTGTGACTTCTGGCTGTTCCCAAAACTCAAAAGACCACTTGGAGGACACCGTTTTAAGTCGATTGAAGAGATTCAACGTGAATCGCTACGTGCATTAAAGTCCATACCTGAAGACGACTATTTGGCATGAAGGACTGGAAAGGACTGGAAAGAAAAATTATTTTAAAGAGGACGAAATAGATTTGGAAGAATACATATTTTTTATTTTATAACAACCTTAGTTTTTGATTACAGTAGTAAATATTTAAAATGTTTGTTTCATACACCACAAACGCGTCACGTAAATAACAAAATCCAATTAGAAAACCCTAAAATTAGCCCGGATAATAGCTGCTTGACCACAAACCGACGGCTACAGAGACAAATTTTCATACAGATTAGCTAAGTATATACGGTAAGCAAAAAACACCAGTGGCTGACAAGCTGGGGACTATGAATGAAATTAGTGACTATTTTGTCAACATTCCTCGGCTCAATCCTGATCTGGACACACTCAATTTTTATTTAAACGGTTTAAGAGGTAATCTTGTAGTACCTGCTCCGGGCTGACATCTGTTGGTACACCGACGGCTCCAAAACTAAGCACAGAGTTGGAGCTGGAATATATTGACAGAGGCCGAGAGCAGAGTTTTCTTTCAGCCTGGGCACTCTCGCAACCATATTTCAAGCGAAGGTATTTGCTATTGAGATGTGTGCTAGAACGCTGGTTGATCGGCACTGCACACGTAAGACAGGTTAAATATTCGCCGACAGTCAAGCAGCTCTTAAGGCTCTTGAATCCAGCCGGAGCAATTCGAAAACCGTCTGGAATTGCAAGGATGCGCTGACCAAACTGGGTCAAAGCAACAAGGTTATCCTACTGTAATACCTGGACATACCGGCCTAGAGGGTAATGAATCCACAGACCTCCAGCAGTTCATATCAGCTTGGACACAACGAAAAAATCTTCGGTACTGGCATGACCGTCTCAGACACTCGAAGGTCTTTATAAGCCCACCGAACCAACAATGTACCGTCAAACTACTGGAGCAATCAAGGGTACACCTTAAAACTCTAGGGGGACTGTACACGGACACTGCAGATTGAAATACCACATGCACAAAATCGGCCTAGCGAAAGACTCCGAGTGCCGCATGTGCATGGAGGGGAATGAATCGGCAGAACACATACTGTGTTCGTGTCCAGCAATGGCACGACTCTGACTCGCAATCCTCGGCAATAACACCTTGTTGCCGGGGGAGGTGAAAGATCTCTCTCCCAACAGGGTCATCAGATTTATTAGAAGTCTGGACCTGGTGGGAGAAATATAAAAGGGGTATAGCCACAATAAACCGATCTGGCGCGGTGAAAGGGTGTTATACCCACTCACTTTAAACCTAACCTAACCTAATCTTGTAGGTTCTTACTTCAGAATTTATAAGGAAGTAAATTCGTCTCGTACGTATATGTTGTGTTGTCCCTAGATTATATTTACTAAAACCCACATAGTCAGTATTTCATCTGTATTGGAGGTACGATTTTTCTAGAATATCTTGATATCTATGGTACTATAAGAGCAATTAAGTGCTTTCCTGCACAGCAACAAAATCACAGCCATTGATAACGTGGTGAAAAATGAAGTTCCAGGTAGCATGTTTTCAAAAAAAATAAAAAAAAATCAAAACTTTGATATTCGTAATTTATAGCAACAAATTAGCAACAAAATCGCGTGCTACAGTCGACAGGTAATTAACGATTTATCAAAAATTCCTGCTATCTTTATATCAATATAGCAGTAATTTCGATTTTTCCAAATCGACTTGAGCAACAAAATCCTGATTTTAGCAACTAATTAGCAACAAATTAGCTACAAATTTCAGTGATTTTTTTATCGAGTTTTGCTAATTTACCCCTGCTAGCCTGATAGACCTAAAAAACAGTTTTTATCCGATGAGTTGAATCCCTTCTGCCCAACTCCTACCAGCCTTTTTTCGATTATTATTAAGGATCAAGCCGTGCGGCTCACACTTCCTTGAAAGGAAACATTTACTCATCCCAAGTATCACGTATATTACAAGGATTACTCCCTGTGGGGACCCACGCCATGTTGGCGATACGAAATTAAAGCCATATTACCTTTCGCGTTTTTCCTAAACTTATAATAAAATTAGATTTTTTTTCGTTCTCAAAAGTTGATCTCTTATATGCTGGGATTAAAGGAAAACAAACAAATGCCCGAAATATCAGAGAAAAAATAAATAATCCAGCTTTATTTTTGCGTAAGCTCACCACCGCACCGGCAAAATAAATGAACGATTTTTAAATGAGGACAAAACTGCAAGTTCATTCGTTGAGTAATGAAAAGACAAAAGCTATAGGTCAGTTACAAGGCTTCTGTTTAGCAGTCTGTCGGCGTTTTTTGAAGGTCAATATTACACAAGCATTTTACAATAATTATATACCCAATTAACTTGAGATTTGTTTCGTAAAATTATTACTTATTTCTAATATTGCCAAGTTTTATATTAAACATATTTATAATACAGGGTGTCCCAGAATATGTGGGCAATCTTTCGGAATCTAATAGAAAACCTAAAAATATTATGACAAGTTTCCATAAACTTTTTCCTATGACCCTCCCCTACGGAGATACAGATACATAACGGAAGCCCCTGGAAATCGTTTTTGTTTAAATTACGTTTAAAATACTAGGCGTAATTTAATATTTTTTTAATATAATGGTTACTAGATAAGTCTTCTTAAAATGAACCCATTAAATCATATTTGGCTTATTTAGTTTGCCAGGGACGGACTAGCTCTGACACAATAATAGCAATTTTTTAACATCCTTTTTGATAAAGGCTCGACAATATAATTTTTGGATAGCTTTACCTTAAACTAAAAAAAAGGTATTCTTGATTGACATCGATAAAATCAACTGTTTACGAGAAATAAAATATCATGGTTGGTATTTTTTTTACATTATACAGGGTGTTTTCTTATTGTACGTCAATATTTAGGAAAGCAATTTTCGGGTCCATTTTAAGAAGAAAACTTCATATGAACGTATGGCCAAAACGTCTTATCTTTTGAGATACAGGGTGGTAAAATTTTTAAAAATAAATAATTTATTATTAATATCTGTAATACCACATGCACTATGTATCAATAAGCATTTTTTAGTGTCCACATTTTTTTTATTTCGATCAGTGGCGTTCGAACAAAAGTTGACCTGCCTATTTTGGCAAATAAAAAAAATATGGTACATGTATGCCAAATTTCATTAAAATATCGAAAGTGGTATTACAGATATAAATAATAAATGATTTATTTTTAAAAAATTAACCAACCTGTATCTCAAAAGTTAAGACGTATGGGACATACGTTCATATGAAGTTTTCTTCTTAAAATAAATCCAAAAAATGCCTCCTTAAATATTGACGTACAATTAGAAAACACCCTGTATAATGTAAAAAAAAATTACCAAACATAACATTTTATTTCTCGTGAACAGTTGATTTTATCGATGTCAATATCAAGAGTACCTTTTTTTTAGTTTAAGGTTAAAGCTACCGAAAAATAATATTGTTGAGCCTTTATCATACAGGGTGTTAAAAAATTGCTATTATTGTGTCATAGCTAGTCCGTCCCTGGCAAACTAAATAAGCCAAATATGAATTAATGGGTTTATTTTAAGAAGACCTATCTAGTAACCATCATAGTATTTTAAAAGTTAAAAAAAAAACGATTTCCAGGGTCGTCCGTTATGTACCTGTATCTCCGTAGGGAAGGCTCGTAGGAAAAAAGTTTATGGGAACTTGTCATAATATTTCTAGGTTTTCTATTAGATTCCGAGAGATTGCCCACATATTTTGAGACACCCTGTATAATTAATTTAAAATTAAAGAACGTGAAGTGACAATCAATTCTGAGAGTGGGTTTTTTTTAATGAATATACATTTTGAAATATAAAAAAACTGTACTTTGGCTGGTATTTTTTCGTGAGTTTTTCTTATTTTCGACCTATTTTTTAAGTTTCTGAAATTTTTGTAACGTGATAGGAGCTACCATTTTTACAAATTTAACTTATTTCCTTAAATATGTCCTTGCTATCAATTCAACTAGCTCAATTTCAATGCAGAGGTATTTTAAATTATTTATCATACCATAAATTTTAGCTTATTTATGGCTTATTTCTTTTAATGCCTAATATGTTTTCTATCTGCCAGCTTTAAAGTTAGATAGCAGGATTTAGTGCATCATACAGACATCTTTAAAATTATTATCTGAATTTACGCGAACTACCGACTTTAACCGCGGTAATAATTGGTTTTTAAAGACAGATTATGTAATGACGTCAACCCACAGAAATAAATTGTATCTGCCTTAATGAACCAGTATTAACCACCCTCTCCCGATTTGTTTTTTAACCTTTTTTTGAAACAGAACCTACATAAACTGGGTTATACTTTTTTTTTCGGTCTGACGGTTTCGGAACAATTATCGGAGCAGGAAAACTTCCTGTTCCGAAAAAAGCAGGTACTGTTTCAAAGCGCCATCGCTATTTCATAGTATCAAAATACATATAGTTTAGTCAAGAAGTGTGTTTTCTGCAAAAGATACTTAGAAGGCTTCAAAAAATATGAGCTATAGCTCATTCGACGCGCAATGCAAATCTGAAAAAGGCGTTTTGAGAATTTTTTCTTCCAATTAAAAATTGTTATTAACAAAAAACGACAAAAAAAAGCCATTTTGATTTTTGAAGATAACTCAAAAGCCATAAGAGACAGCGGAAATTGCAAAAAAGATCCTTGAAGAGGAGGAAATTTTTGATAAAAAAGTCCTAACTCCCGAAGTTCTATCTCCATTATTTATAATTTTAATTTAACGCTGAAAATGGGCCTCCGCGCGAACTTTTTGGTTGCGCGCTCGGCGCACTAAATATTTTTTTAGGGTATTAAATATTTTTTTTTTTAAATCATGGTGTATTCAGAACACTTCAAAGAATTTATTCCGTTGAAAATGTAACTTAAAGTTAAGTTTTTCAACAAGTTAGACAATTGTTAATTAACAAAATTGTTTCGAACTTTCGCCCACATTGTAAAAAAATACTTGGAAAGAGAGGCAAGATGGGCAACATACAGACTCTATCAAGCGGTCAGTAAAAACCGCAGACGTGTCATATGGAGAGCACCAGTCTCCTCAGGAATGTTCTGACCTGTGGCAGACTGGGAATGCCCTCAGACATAATGCCTACAGCAACCAATTACAACCGGCCCTACAGTGTAGTCTACCCACAAAGGGAGGACTGGAGTCGAAAAACGACCGACCTGCTCCGGGCTAACATCTGTTGGTACACCGATGGCTCCAAAACCAAGGACGGTGTTGGAGCTGGAATATATGGACAGAGGCCGAGGGCAGAGTTTTCCTTTGCCTGGGCACTCTCGAACCATATTTCAAGCTGAGTAGGTTTGCTATTGAGATGTGTGCTAGATCGCTGGTTGATCGGCACTGCCACGTAAGAAATTAAATATTCTCCGATAGTCAAGCAGCTCTTAGCTCTTGATCAGCGGGCAATTGGTGAATTAGGATGCCTACAAACTGGGTCAAAACAATAAGGTTTCACTCTGTGGATACCTGGACATTATGCAGGTAATGAATGCAACCTTACCTGCCAAAAGGGCGGAGCAAATCAGGTACCGGTCAATTAGTCTTATGGAACGGCCAAGCATCATATCAGGATACAAGAAAACTTCAGTACTGGCATGGACTTCCGGGTCTTAGACACTGAAGGCCTTCATAAGCTACAACCAACAATGTATTTAATGTCAAACTTGGGCTCAAGGGTACACTTAAAACTCTAGTGGACTTAACGGACCTGCTATTGAAATACACATGCACAGATCAGCCTAGCGGGCTGAATGTCGCATCAAGGGGATAATGGCAGAACACTACTGTGTTGTGCCCAGCAAGGCACCTCGGAAAACACCTCGACTCAAACGTTATTGTCCTTATAGTCCCTTTTTATACCTTAATAATTTTTAAATGGTTACACTGTCTGTTTTCACAATAAAAAAAAACAGATTTTAAAGCGTGTACCGGTTAACCAAATAAAAAGTAAAAAAAATACTATAAGTCTTTTAAATTTCCAAGTTAGGTCTTAAGGCTTTTAAAATCCACCGGGGGCAATTTGAAAACCTTTGGAATTGCGGGGATGCGCTGAAAACGGGGCCCCAAAACAATAAGGTTACACTACTGGGTTCCCGGGGACACACCGGCCTAGGGGTAAAAAACCCACCCCCCCTTCCAAAAGGGGGGGGGAAAAACAAAATTCAGGGGGGCCGGAACCGGTCTCGGTATATCTTATGGGAACCCAAAAACAAATCATATCAGCTTGGACAAAAGGGGAAAACCTTTGGCATGGACTTCCGGGTCTTTTTTCCCCTAAAAAGGCCTTCATTTCCCGAACCAACAATTACTGTCAAACTAGGAAGAATAAGGGGTTACACCTTAAAACTCTGGTGGGAGGGGACACGGGACACTGCATATTGAAAATACCACATGCACAAGATCGGCCTAGCGGAAAACGCCAATGCCCAATGTGCAGGGGGGGGATGAATCGGCAGAACCCCAAATGTGTTCGTCCCCAAAGGGGCACGACTAAGATTAATCCTCGGCAATGACCCTTTTTGTTGCCGGGGGTGGTGAAAGATCTCTTTCCCAACAGGATCATCAGATTTATTAGGAGTCTGGACCTGGTGGGAGAAATATAAAAAGGTGTAAACCACAATAGACTGATCGGTCGCGGTGGATGTGTGTTATACCCACTAACTTTAAACCTACCTACCAACCTACATTAAAAAAATGCTTAAATAACTGTCGTATATTTTTTCGCTTCGTGAAGCCCTTCTTTTATACATACTTAACAAGAAGACGCCATTAAAAAAATAAACCTTTGTTTATAATAATTTTATAACTTTGACAAAAAATGAAAAATCAGAGTAATATTGTCAAAGTTTTAAAATTTTAATAAACAAAGCATTAAAATTTTATAAACATTTATGGTATGTATATAAGAAGGGCTCCACGACGCAAAAAAATTATACGATAATTATTTAAACACTTTTTTTAGCATACAATAAAGGCGAAAGTTCGAAACAATTTTTTAATTAACAATTGTCTAACTTGTTAACAAATTAACTTTAAGTTAAATTTATCAACGGGAATAAATTCTTTGAAGTGTTCTGAATACACCATATTTTTAAAATTTTTCAATAAAAATTTAATACCCTAAAATAACATATTTAGTGTGACCAACCAAAAATGTCGCGCGGAGACCCATTTTCGGCGTTAAATTAAAATTATAAATAATGGAGGTAGAACTCCGAAAGTTGAGACTTTTTTATTGGAAATTTCCTCCTTTTTAAGGATCTTTTCTGAAATGTTCGCTATCTTTTATGGGTTTTAAATTATCATCAAAAATCGGAATGGTTTTTTCGTTTTTTGTTAAAAGCAACTACAATTTTTACTGGCACAAAAAAATCTTCAAAACGCCTTTCTCAGATTTGCATTCCGCGTCGAATTAGCTATCGCTCATATTTTTCGAAGCCTTTTAACTATTTTTCGCAGGAAACACACTTTTAGAAACTCCTAAAAATTATCATGTGTCACAATTCCTGTGTTTATCAGTGTTATTTAGGCAACCTATTAACTGCCTTAGACCATTTAAAAAGCACAATAGGTATTGTGATTTATTACCTATGTTTTAAAACAAAATATTACGAGCTTCCCTTCTTACTTAAACGAGAAGCACATTTTTTTCAGTAATCCTTCGCGAACAAAGTAACCTTTCCGCCCAAAATTACATTTTCGTGCTTGCTAACGTGACCTGTTGTTCTCTAAACCATAAACACCGCTTTTTATTGTTACTTTTATTCTAGCAAGGGAGTACGAGTGTGAACGTCTATTCCCTAGCGATCATATTATTTAAAAAACTGCGGCATGAAGCACCGTTGCCAAATGTGGATCTACTGTTTTACGACGATCAAAACGAATTAAAGTATACAATTATGACATATAAGACAAAATTACATTTTGAGTTAAAAAATAACTTTAGATCGGTATATACGTATATCACTTATTTTACGCATTCAGTGTATATATTACACGAAACGTTTTTGTGTATTTCCCCCCTACCATAACTTCGTTATCGTTCGACATAAAGGTGGGAGGTTTAGTATGTAATAAATACTATTCTAACTACCAGAAAAAAAGAAAGGTATGGTACGGTCCACAAAATTCGTTATTTGTTTCCCACGTGCGTAAAACTCAATACACTTTGGGTACCCGCATGTAGGTCCGGACTTAAAATTTTCTTTATTTATTACTGTACCTACTTTTTGGTATATTATGTAGGTTATAGGCAAATTGCAGGTGTTGAATATAATGTAGTTCATCAGTCGTTTGGAGTTTGTCAAGGTATTTTCGTGTGTGTTATTGAGCATTCAAAATAGCTAACCTAAACTATTAATATTAGTAGGTAATCAGGACCTGTACCCTACACAATAGATATTTGTCAGGCAACCTACTTATGGTTGGGTTTTCCACTAAGGATTGTAATTTAAATTTTATTGTGGTCAAGAAATCAATGAATTATTGTAAAACGTACCATATGTTAAGTGCTTTCTGAGATATTCGATTTCAAAAATCGCTCATTTTACTACAGGATGTTTTCGCTAAACAAAAAAAAATTGCTACGTTTTACCTGTTAGACCCCAACCCCCATTCTATTCGAAAAAAATAACTTTAAATACAATATTACAGATTTTGTCCACCCTTATACAGGGTGTTTTATTAATATTGCGAAAAAATTCAGGGCGGGTTACAGGGTGTTAAAGTTTTATTTTTATTTTTGTTTTTTCCAAATAAATTTTGAAATTAGCCATGTTCGAATATTTAAATAAAAGAATTGATATAATGGGGTTTTTTTTGAAAAATACAAAATTTGAACTTTATCATTTAATGTTGATGCGTCATAATTTTTATATCAAAGCTTGAATTAAATTTTTAAGCAAAAAAAATAGATTTCACTATTATTCTCATTAGTGGAAGTCGCTACGAGCCACCGTTTTTGAGATATTTGGATTTAAAATAATCAATGCATTAGATTTTAACTGGCAAAATTGTTTTTTTTTTTAATATTGTAGCCCAAAAATGTCTTTAAGAAATTAAATAAATTTAAATGAAATGTAAAAAAAATGTTGTAAAAATATTTTCAAAAATTATTTAGAAAAAAAAAATTAAACTTTAACACCCTGTATCTACGAGACGAGGCATTTCCGGACAAAGGTTTATAGGATTTTTTTTTAGTCGATGCCCCTTATAACTTCAAAGCTACTGAACCATCCTTTTTAAATTTTCAACATTATTGCTGTACATAATTTACGAGGTAACGTTGGAGAGCTTTTTTAAATTTGTTAATATTTTTTATTTTACAGGAACAAATTAGCCAAGTTTTTTGCAAAAATCACGTATTTCACTTCAAAGTGTTTCCAAAAAGTAAAAAATTGAAATTTCGAAAAACCGTTCCAAAACATTGATTTTTTGACTTCACATGATCCAGAACTTAGTTATGAGGGGCACCGCAATTCCACCGCGCTTCCAAATAGTTGCTGCCATTGCCGTATTTTTTAATATTTTTTCATGAAAATTTTACCTAATTTTCTTAGAATGTTATACTTTAATGTAGCACTAGTTTTATTAAATAGATTTTTAACCGTGTCGTCCAAAAAAATCGCATTGAACGAATTAACCTTAACCCCCCCCCCTTAAGTTGATTAGAGAACAGAATCCATGTCCGTATGGGTGACGTTACCAGATGTTAATAGGGGTAGATGTCCAAGAGGTGCCGTGAAAATGAAATTTTTGCATGTTTTGGTACTTGGACAACGTTGACGGAACTGGGGAAAAATGGGTTAGGCATCTAACAACCCGTCACCCACGGTATGTATTGCTTAAATTTTATACAAGCCTTTGTAGGCTGTCACAAAGATTATAAAAAAATACATTAAAAAATGTATAATGTTGACATTGCTTACCTCGGTGTTTTGAATTTTTCTTCTGGTCCGCTTTATCCATGTTCCTTTAGTTGAAGTGTTTCTAGAAAAAAAAATATTGCTGTCAATTGCTAGTAACGTAAAAGATATGGATATAACACTTATTTTAATCAACACAATATAAAATAAAAGAAATCAATTATAAAGCACTATCGACATTCAAAGAAATGTGATTAAAGAAACATAAAAATTAGTATTGAATTATATTAAATGTTTTAGCTTTATTAGCTAAAACATTACAACAAATATTTATTCCTTATAAAAAAATAATGGTTTTTTCTTTTTAAATAAACAAACAACCAATTAATAAAGAATTTAATACCTAGGGAAGCTCAAAATATAGACCTTTATCGATTTTTTGCCATTTTAGGTTAAACCAAGACCTAGTAATTTTAAATAGAATACTTTGGTCACACTGTATAGTACGGGACAAGATGCAACTTGAAGGGTTGTTGGACAAAAATCTTCATGATTTTTAACGTTCATTTGACGAGTTTTTACGGAGTAACGCAAAAAACAATTAAACAAATAAAAATTACTTGCTTTTCGTTTTTTGTTGCCCGTCATTCAATGGGGGTGCAGGTATTTCGTGCAGACAAATTATTAATTATGTTAAGATACCTGACAGAAATAGTCTGTCTACTGAAGCATAACGCAAAATAGGTTGTATAAAATTGTAAACGCAAATTTTATTTCTGTTACTATTTAAAGAACTAAAAAGGTAAAAATTATGCATTTTTTTTCTAGGTGAATTCTGTGTCAAAGGTATGAAATTCGGGACTTTATCTTAATGTGTCAATAAAATCACATTTCAAATTAAAAGGTAAATACTTTAACAATATCTCTATTTTAAAATCTTTATATAAAAAAATAACCAAAAAATTATAAAATAACTAGGGATTTCATTTCATTAGTTCGAACGGGAAGCTGGTAAAAAATTGATAAAGATATATATTATTCCATCGACCAAATTAATTAATGTCTGCATTATTAATAGGGAGTTTCCAGAAATACTTAGCCAGTCAATGTATATGGGAGAAAATCCAGATGAAGCAAATAATTTTAGGCACATTTTAGTGCTTTTCATTATCCATGAAATATATAGAAATAACTTTTAATAATCATCAAACTGTCTTATTTACAAAACATTTAGAAATAGCTTTACATATTAAATTACTCATTATTTTCCGTAAACTTTAATAATTATCAAACTGTATCATCTATAAAATATTTAAAAATAACTTTAAACATCAAGTAACTTATCATTTTTCGCAAACTTTAATAATTATCAAACTGCATCACCTATAAAATATTTATAAATAACTTTAAACATCAAATAACTTATCAATTTGTACAAATTTTAATAATTATCAAACTGTATCATCTCTAAAACATATAGAAATAATTTTGAATATTAAATTACTTATCATTGTTCCCAAACTTTAATAATTATCAAACTGCATCATCTATAAAATATTTATAAATAACTTTAAACATCAAATAACTTATCATTTTGTACAAATTTTAATAATTATCAAACTGTATCATCTCTAAAACATATAGAAATTATTTTGAATATTAAATTACTTATCATTGTTCGCAAACTTTAATAATTATCAAACTGCATCATCTATAAAATATTTATAAATAACTTTAAACATTAAATAACTTATCATTTTGTACAAATTATAATAATTATCAAACTGTATCATCTCTAAAACATATAGGAATAATTTTGAATATGAAATTACTTATCATTTTTGGCAAACTTTAATAATTATCAAACTGTGTCACCTATAAAATATTTAGAAATAACTTTAAACATCAATTAACTCATCATTTTGTACAATTTTTAATAATTATCAAACTGTATCATCTCTAAAACATATAGAAATAATTTTGAATATTAAATTACTTATTATTGTTCACAAACTTTAATAATTATCAAACTGTGTCATCTATAAAATATTTAGAAATAACTTTAAACATCAATTAACTCATCATTTTGTACAATTTTAATAATTATCAAACTGTATCATCTCTAAAACATAATCGAATAATTTTGAATATGAAATTACTTATCATTTTTGGCAAACTTTAATAATTATCAAACTGTGTCACCTATAAAATATTTAGAAATAACTTTAAACAGCAATTAACTCATCATTTTGTACAAATTTTAATAATTATCAAACTGTATCATCTATAAAATATTTAGAAATAACTTTAAACATCAAATATCTCATCATTTTGTACAATATTTAATAATTATCAAACTGTATCATCTCTAAAACATATGAAAAATTGTGAATATTAAATTACTTATTGTTTTTCGCAAACTGTAATAATTATCAAACTGTATCATCTATAAAATATTTAGAAATAACTTTAAACATCAATTATCTCATCATTTTGTACAATTTTTAATAATTATCAAACTGTATCATCTCTAAAACATATAGATATAATTGTGAATATTAAATTACTTATTGTTTTTCGCAAACTGTAATAATTATCAAACTGTATCATCTATGAAATATTTAGAAATAACTTTAAACATCAAATATCTCATCATTTTGTACAATTTTTATTAATTATTAAATTGTATCATTTCTAAAACATATAGAAATAATTTTGAATATTAAATTACTTATCGTTTTTCGCAAATTTTAATAATGGGAGAAAATCCAGATGAAGCAAATAATTTTAGGCCCATTTTAGTGCTTTTCATATAATTATCAAACTGTATCATCCATAAAATATTTAAAAATAACTTTAAACATCAAATAACTCATAATTTTGTACAAATTTGAATAATTATAAAACTGTATCATCCCTAAAACATATAAAAATAAAATTGAATATTAAATTACTTATATTTTTTCGCAAACTTTAATAATTATCAAACTGTATTATCTATGAAACATTAAAAAAAAAAATAAACATCAAATACCTCATCATTTGGTGCAAATTTTAATAACTATCAAACTATTAGTTTTCCTATAAATTTTTTTTTTGTTCTGTTACTCCCTGAATTTTATTAAAGGGATAAATGTGGTCCACAGAATTGTGTCGTCAAGAAACATTGATTTTTCTTTGTGAGAGGCGTATTTTTCTGCACGGCTAATTTCTCTGTCATTTATAAATGACACAAAATAAAAAACAAATCTTTTTTTCCAGGATTTCTTATTCTGGTGTTTTAATATGACGGATTTCAGAAAAAACCAGTCGCACTATATCATTAATCATTTCGGACAAAAAGTTTTAAATTGTTTAGATGTTTAAATATATTTTAAGAAATATTAATTGAAATATTCTAATTCGGAGATACGTTCTTTATGTAAATTATTATCATTTGTCTGACAAATAAATAGAGAACTGATAAGGACCAAGGAGTATTTTATTTTGTTTTAAGTATAGAATAAAACCCAAAATAAAATTGACATATCCAGAGGTATTTCTTTTTAAATACTTAACTGAATAAAAATGTCAGTCTTTATATTAGCAAAGCATTCAACACTTAAAATATCTTTCTTGCAGGCGTAGTTTGAGCACTTTACATCTATCTTTGTACCACTTGATTTTTATTCAAACCTTTATCGACATTTTTAGCTTTTATATTTTAAACAAAGGAAAAGAGATCCCGGCTCAGCTAAGCAAAAAAAGCTTTTGATTTTTTTTCGGTATTCAAGAATCTTTTCTTTCCCCGGGAAAAAAATTTTTTTTTAAAAAAAAATTTTTTTTTTTTTTTTTTTTAAAAAAATTTTTTTTTAAAAAAAAAAAAAAAAAAAAAAAAAAAAAAAAATTTTAAAAATTTTTTTTTTCCAAAAAAAAACCCCTAAAAAAAAAAAAAACTTTTTTTGGGGAAAAAAAAAAATTTTTTTTAAAAAAAAAAAAACCCCAAAAAGAAATTTTTTTTCCCCCTTTTTTTTTTTTTTTTTTTTGGGGGGGGAAAAATTTTTAAAAAAAATTTTTGTTTTTATTAAAAATTTTTTTAAAAAAAAAAAAAATTAAAAATTAAATTTTTAAAATTTTTTTTTATTTTAAATTTTTTTTAAAAATTTTTAAAAAAATTTTTTTTTAAAAAATTTTTTAAAAAATTTTTTTTAAAAAAAAAAAAAAAAAAAAAAAATTTTTTTTTTTTTGGGGGGAAATTAATTGAAATTTTTTAAATAACCCTTTTTTTTTTTTGAAAAATTTTTTAAAAGGGAAATTAAATGTTTTCAAAACATATTTTTTTCTTTTTCTTGGCCAGAAAAGATACAAATTAAGACAAAGCACGTTGTAGTCCAAATAAGCTGGCAAAAACGACGACAAATAACACCGACGGTCGCGGCCTGGCCAACCAAATTTAACCTCTGAGGGAAAGTAAAATTTATGCTTTGTCATCAAAACAAGAAACACCAATAAAAAGGAAAAAATATTTTCTTTGCATTTCACCATCCCCGATGTCCTATATATTTTCCCTTTTCCCCCCGGGTTTTTTAAATTGATTCCCCCCAACAGCAATTAAAAAAGTTTGAAATTGGATAATGAAAAAACAGGGCCTTTAAAACACAAAAGTATAAAAGGTTTTTTGGAATCCCCTTAAGAAAAATTGGGCTTTTAAAAGGGGAAAAAAAACAAAAAGTCCTTAAAAAATTTTTTGGAAATGGGGGTTTTTTTTTAAAATCTTTTTTCGACAAATCACATTATTAAAAAAAAATCGGTAAAATTTCAAAAATCAAACCTTTTTAGATTATTTTGTTTTTTTTTTAAATTTTAATTTTTTGACCAATAATAATTAAAAAATTTTTGAAATTTAATTTCACTAAAGTGTTTGGACTAAATTTTTTGAGTTTTTTATTTTTAAATATTTTCAAATAGATATTTTTTAAATGTGAAAAAATTTTTGTAATTTTTTAAATTTTTTAAATTTTAAGGGGTTTTCCTTTGGTTTTTTGGATTAAAATTTTTAAAAAATTTTTTTGGGATTTTATTTTTTTTTATTTTTGAATTGGGGTTTCCTTAAATCAATATTTTTTTTTAAGAATTGTGGTAGTAAGGTGATTTTTTTAAAATTTAAAGCTATTATAAAGATACAGCAGTTGGAACAGGCAGATGTTCGGAACATTGAGAGTTCTGTCGGCTTGATACCTAAGACCCTTTTGTATACTTACACAAGTACATACCTACAAGTTTAGGAAAAAATTGCTGTAGGTATTTTTCGTTGTGAAATTTATTTTAGTCTTGGTATCGTAGATTAATGGTAAGTTAGGATTTTTATAGTATATCTGTACTTAAAACTTCTCAAAACTAAGTTTTTTCAAATTTTCCTCCATCATATCTCGAGATCGGCTTGACCGATTCACTTTAAATTTATAGGATTGACTCAGTACACATAGACGCACGAAATGAACTCTTATCACCCCAACATTTAAAATGTTTCTATATTTTTTTTACAAAAAGTTGACAAAAAATACACGAAATTCGAAATTTTTTGTTCCGAAGTCTGTCAAAAATCAAATGTTTAAATTTTTTTTCATAATAGTTTATTCCATTTACTTAAGGATTAAAACGGAGTCGATTTTTTTAGTTTTAGATAAGCCAATCAGCTGATTTCGTGGAGGAAGTGAGGGTCCATTTTTTCGAGGCAGGTGTCTTTAGAGCGCCATAACTTTGCTTCCGATGAATATTTTTAGCTAATAATTTATATGTTTACTCTTAAAATACTTATACATAAATGATAAAAACTCCAAAGCTCTACCTCTTTATTGGTCGTCACAAAAAAATCCCAAAAAATGCATAAAAATCAGATCGTCAAACCAGAGAACCCCCTTAAAGCCAAAAAGTGTTAGAACTATTTCAAACGCCTTTTTCTTGATACTATGCTTTTTTGAGTTATAATACTATCTGACCGAAGGTGCAACATATATAAGCTACCAAAAGTTTAAATAAAAGATGTCTCTTGAACTTAATTAATTTTAATTAAAAAAAAACAACGTTTCAACTGATAAGTTCCTCCAGCCGTCCTTAGGTGAATACTAAATCAGTAACCTGATTATACGGGTATTTATACTAAAACTAAGTGCGCTGAGGCATAAAAGTGATGGATGCGATCATACGTACAAGCGTGGTATTATCTAGGTCTAAGGGTAAGATTACAAGTAGTCAGAAGTGGTTGTCAAACATTTCTGATATCTAAAGATGGTTTGCCAAAGCATTCAGGGTTTTGAATAATGATTGCTACTTCCTTAAATTTTCTTGGTAATTGTCTCGAAAGTTGCCTCCTCTCCGATTTTGACCAAATTTGGTATACGGGGTTTTTTGGGGCGCTGATTACGAATCTAAACAAATATTTTTTTGGGGACGTTTCGTTTTCGAGATATTTATCATAAAAGTTGAAAATCAAGCTAACCTTATTTAAACCATTCCTTCTTCTTTTTGCACAGAATTCTTGATTTTTACACTAAATTGGCACACAATTACCTTTTAGAAACTTGTTTTTATATTTATTTTACACCTTTTTTTTCTATTTAATTGCTAACCTCCACCTTAACAAGCCCCAACTTGGCCGCAACCATGTAAACACTAAGGATTTTATAAGCAAATATGGCCGCTGCCTTTGAACTTGAAAGTTTGCAATTTAATGAAAAAAGGTGCAAAAGAAATAAAATACAAGGTTTTAAGAGGTGTTTATAAAATATTGTGTGCCACTTTAGTGTAAAAATCAAGAATTGTGTACAAAAAGAAGGGAATATAGTGAAATTAAGGTTAGTTTGATTTTCAACTTTGATGATAAATATCTAGAAAACGAAACGTTACCGAAAATTATTTTTTTTAGATTCGTAATGAGCGTCACAAAAAACCCCGTATATCAAATTTGGTCAAAATCGGAGAGGAGGCAACTACCATTTTCTTTTTCTTCTATCTACTGCTATTAATTCAAAATCAAAGCCAGTCTGGTAATAAAGAGTACCAATAACTTAAGATATTTAAAAATCTGTAAAATTTGTAGTGTGTGTTTTTTTTTTGTAATTTAACCCACAGCCTTTTATTTTCTTTGTTACCAAAGTAATCTATTGGTCAATAATGGTCTATAAAATATAAATACATAATACATTAATAATCTCACTCATCTTATTATATATTCCTAATAGAACGCCCCCCGTATAAAGATATAATTAACCGGGAGTTAGACTATTCACATCGAACGTACGGGGTAGGAGCACTTATTTGTCTACTGCACGGAGGCAACCCGTGGCCGGGTGTGTTCAAGATCAACGGCGGTATTGGGCGACATTAAAAGAGTGAGAGGATTTACTTGCGAGACACTCTGTATAGTCCCAAAATTATCTCCAAAACGACGTATTATACGCAGTACATCATTTTGCACGAAAATATATCCTGTTATCCCTTCAAACTCAATACTCTTATACTATCACGTCGCGTCGCTGTCAAAAGCAATAATATCGATAATTATATTGCATCTCTACTGATGGGTGTCTTATTATTAGCTTGTGAAGCAGCCAATATCAAACGGGCTTAAGCAGCGGAATATCGAAAACGCGAACGTAATGAAGGGAATAAACCTGTGACCTATAAAATTCAGGAACTTCATTTGAAAAAACTTTATTAATTTTGAAAAAGGAAATAAAAAAGAAGCTTGAAATTAATATCCGTTGGTGACAGCTGACCTTTTTATTCGGTTTTTTTAATGATTAAGCAATTAATAATTTAAACATTTGTTGCATTTTGGGTATAGAATAACCAATATTTAAGACTATACCGTGCGATCCATTATAAGTGGACCTCCAGGTTTTGCCCTTTTCCAAATTTTAAAACCAAAAAATTTTAATTTTAAATGAGTGAGAAAATTTAATAAAAGTAGTCGGTTTAAATTTTCTTTTCCCAATTTTTACTTGAGCCTTTTTTTTTTAAAAAAAAATTTGTCAAACCTTATGAAAGGTATGTACACGGAAACCTTTTGTAATAACCAAAAAAAAAATGTCCGTCCCACTATAAAAATAACCGTCATAAGAGGCCCCCTAGATTCTGCGCAGTAACAAAATTCCCCAAAATATACTACAAACAGTTTGTAGGTAGGCAACACATTGTCTTTTGACAGAGCCGGAGTCCCGTTTTTGTATGCGACGGCGCGGTGTTTATGAAACCATATACAGTTTTAAGAACCATACCCGCGCTGTGCCGTTGTCTTATCAACCCTGTCAAGAGAATTTGTTGTCGTTTGCTCTGTATTAATTTCGACTGTTTTGCCTAGTGTGATTTTATTTTGTGGTTGCAATAGTTTTTTGGATTGATAAAAACCTTCATATTTTAGTGATTATTGGTTTATTTAATTGCGACTATAATTATGTGTTTATTGTTTGTTACTTACAATATCGTAACAAAATGCCTGAAAGTTGTATGGTTTTGTCGTAACATACCCGGAATACCCCTGATTGGAAAAACAAGCGCAGGTCAATTCAAATACAACTTTCACAAGACCATAAACTAATCTTAAATTAGGGTTTCAAAAATCTTGTCCAGTTTAATGCTCCAAGACACAGTCATGTTCGGTGTCGCGAAAAGAAGTTATTTAATCATTTTGGCGTTACTTTTGAGAACAACCTTAACTAACACAAACACATTACATCCATAGCCTCAGCTGCTTTAAAAAGCTTGGATTCCTCTTTTGAGCCAGTAAGTATTTCTATCCGTCTAATCTGTATACAATGTATGTATTTTAATCAGACCATCTTTAGAATGTTGTTCTCATGTCTGGGCAATAGTATTTCCTACAACTCTTATCATTTTTAATTCCATTCAAAAAAGATCTGTTCGTCTTAATAATGATCCCACGCTTCCAGAAAAGCTTCCTTCTCTTTCCCACCGACGGGCTGGAGGGAATAAATTGCATTTTTGTAGGTATTTTCACGGCTTTTGCTCCGAGGAGTTGGCAAGTATAATTCCTCCGACAGCTTTCAACAGAGCAACACGTAGTGCAACTTTAATCCATCCTTTTACATTCAACTGAAGAGGCACCGAACTTCCCGCCTTCTTCGTTCCTTCATCCCTACAGTGTCCAGACTATAGAAACTCCCTTTTACCACCCTTAAGACACCCACGGTACGTTAGTGCTTAAGCCTCAGCCTTTGTGGAGTCCAAAGATAAAAAAAAAATTAAACCGTTTTCATTGCCAACCCTTTTACGGACAGTCACTCAAAAACGGGGCATTTCCAGACCCATGTTATTAAAAACCTTTTTTCTTATTAAGATGATGCCGAAAGATTTACGTTTACGTTTACTTTCGAAACACCCTATATATTGTTTAAAGTTCTTAATAATTTTATTAGGTATATACATTGACAGTCAAATAAAAAAAAAATATTGGGGTTTTTAAAATATGCTGTTTTTTTCTTAAAGCAACATCCTAACGATTTTATTTCTCATTCCATCGTAAAAAACTCGTGTAGATTATCCTGCTCCCTTTTCTTCTTGTTCCTAGTTTCTCGCCGAACCCGACTTCCCACGCAAACTTGACGCCGGAAACAAACAGGTCTGTTCGTTGGGCGAAAATTCGATATTCAAATATTTGCCGATCTAGTTTGCGCACAAATAGGTCACAAGTTATTTACAATGTTTATGCAACACCTCAGTTTGTCACAAGGGATTAGTTATCCCTTATAGTCGGACTAGCAATGATTGACCACGGGATATTCCCTATAGGGCTCAAGACTTTAAAGTCGATCATGCCAAAAACCACACACCACGGTAAATAGTCCAATCATTATAGATTTTTTTTGTAATTAATGTTAACAGATATCTGACAGCGCCATGACTTCCGGGAACTTTGGGAAATGACATCTACTTTGAGCTGGCAAAAGATAAAAATTCTTCAATCGCACTATAAACTAATTAAGGTATGTTTCCTTCCACGCGGCAGCCGCATGCGGCTAACGCACTACGTTAGCCGCAAAGCACTCCTACTCATGTTTTTAAATGTGCCTGGTTTGTTCCGAGCGGCCGTCGTATGCGTCCGCTGTCACCGACTGCGATTGATGCGACTGGACTGCTGAAGAAGCAGTGTAGCCGCAGTCGTGTCTGCGTCTGATATTTTGTTTGTGTTGTTTTGTGTGGAATGTCCGGTGTTTTTTTTAATTGTTAAAAATTAAAATTTTATTTTTTATATGAGGTCCTGGATTTTTTATTATGTATTTTAACAGCTTTTAAGATCCCAAATCCAATAATGTTTCGCACTTATTTAAAAAAATCAGTTTAATGTTTTCCCAAGATCCTGCCAAAAATATCTTGTCTGACTCTCTAACATATGGTTTCTTATGAAAATTGCCATTAATATAAATTTTTCGAATAAGTGCAGTACATTATTGGTTTTGGAAACTTAATAACTCCTAAAATAAATAATAAAAAAATGCAGGGCCGTATTTAAAAAAAACAGTTGATGATGGCAGTTCAAAGACGAAACGTCTGTGTATAAATCTAATAACACTATCTTGTAAAACAGAAAAAGTAGCAATGGAAATGTACAAGTTATTTTGTTACATCCATTCAAATAAAGTCATAAAAAAATAAAAACGAAATCGCGAATAATCGTTTTTTTCCAAAAGTAAGTATTCGAAAATTTTAAAGTTCTAAGGTGGCATTTTGATTAGCATCATATCGCGCAACTTTGCCTTTATTTAACCGACCTCGTATCTCTTCAAGTTTCCGAGATCCTAACAATAAGACTTGAATTTGGTACTCCCTGTACAGATTTACCTTAATACAATAGCTAATTTTTCCTTTGGGGTTATTGGATATTCAACTCTGTTGTATGGCTCGGACTTTATATCGTCTTTTATTAAGTCAAGAATAAAACTAAACTGTGCTTTATTCATTCTAAAATATTTTCTAAATTTAACTTCATCCTGTTGCAGATGTCGATTTATTAATGTAGTATAACACCCCCCATCGCGTCTTTGCTAAAATATTGGATTTATAGGGGCAGTGCTGTGTTTCAGGGTGGCTAATTGTAATAGTATTTCGTCATCCTCTTTTTCTTCTAATAATAAATATATTGCTAGATCATCCATCACGACTCTTACCAAAGATTATTCCCTTTACACTAATAATTTTGCTATCGCGAGTTTGAGCCGCGGTCCTAAGAAACCACCTGATTAAACGGCGGCCGCATGCGTTAGTCGCATGCGACGGCCGCGTGGAAGGAACCACACCTTTAGGCCCTTATCTTGCAAGTGCCGTGAATATTAGGCAAATGGTCCGATTTCAATTTTCAAAACGGCTTTGTAAAGTTAAGATTAAAAGCTAAAAATTGTATATTTCACATATTCATATAAGTTTGGAGAACATTGTTAAAAATGCTTGTGAACCTAGCGTGTCGAGCGAAAATTCGCGACCAAAACGTACTAAGTAAACCTTGGTGGGGCACCCAGCAGCGAAGGAGAAGCGAGAGACGGGCTGCGTGCATCGAGCGCGGTTCCCCCACCACAGTCGACTCATTACGTCTCGGTCGCGAATTTTCGCTCGACGCGCTAAGTTCACAAGCATTTTTAACAATGTTCTCCAAACTTATATAAAAATGTGAAATATACAATTTCTAGCCTTTAATCTTAACTTTTAAAAGCCGTTTTAAAAATTTAAATCGGAGGACCATTTGCCTAATATTCACGGCACTTGCAACATAAGGGCCTAATTTGTTTACAGTGCAATTGAATAAAAACTATTAATGCGACAATTTTATCTTTTGGCAGCTCAAAGTTTATGTTATTGACTATCATTTTTTTAAAAATCAGCTCTTAATATTAAAAATTACCGACGATAAAAATTTTTGAAAAAAGGTCTGTTTTAAGGTTTTTTCCGTCTTATCTCGGTGAAAAATGGTTGGATCGAGATTTTTCAAAAACCATTTTGTAGGTTTTTGAATTCTCTAAAACGGTCTTTTCTGAGTAAAGTGATATAGCCAGTACTTTTTGTTATTAAACAAAAACAAAAAAAGATCCTTTTTTATTAATTATTGTTTAAAAAAATTACCTGAAAAAAAAATGGTTGGATTTTTGATTTTATTAATGTACAGGTTATTCCGGAAGTCATGGTGCAGTCAGATATCTGTTAACATTAATTACAATAATGCCCTTTTTTTGCTATAATGATTGGACTAAAAGTTTCTTTATTCATATTTAAACCAAAAAAAAAATCAGTCATAAAATTTTCGGTAGCTGACATGCCTCATTATTTACAACTAAAATTTCGATACCGCCAGAAGTACGTTAAAAAAATTTTGTCCAGGTTAAAATAATTATTATTGATTGTTCCAAATACTAAAAAATCTTTAAACACAAATCTTTTCGTATTGATAACCTTTTAACAAACCAATTTAGTGCGAAATTGATTTGTATTATAAAAATGCCTACATTCAGGTTATTTTTCGATTAACTTATTGAACATAAAGAATGGTTTTTGAACATTCTCATAAAAGCCCGACCAAAGAAAGGTTTTATGGATTGTTTACTTAGGGTATCTTATGAGTGTTTTAGCTACCGTCCTAACTGGGAGATTTACGATTGGTTTTTTCTTGGTTTAAATATGAATAAATACACTTTAACCCCTTGCATTTGGTGAAAAAACCTACACCCACTACAAACAATTATGTAAAGAAAGGACCAAGTTTCTATCCAAAAATCGCCCCTGTTTCAGTGTGTTCCGAGTAAAAATATACAGTTTTTAGGATTTTTCCTTTTGCCCTAAAACCTACTTACATATTAATTTTTAAGTTTCCACTCCCTCGGGAAGTGCCCCATATTTCTGATGAGTCAATGAGTGAATCATGGGCGGTTTTCAAATCGAATATCCCAGAAACCACTTGACATATCTTTCTCAATTTTGTCACAAGTAACGATAACGAAGTTTTCCTCTAAGCTTAACAGAGCAACACTACGTGTTGCTCTATTAGCCTAGAGGGAAAAAAGGTACTTTTTGAACAGAATCTGAAAATACGTATAAAAGAGCAACACCTTCCTCATAGCTCATCAATAGGCAAGAAAAGGAAGATTTCCTGTAACAGTGGGATCATTAATAAGACGAACGTCTCTTCTTCGGATGGAATCAAGAATGCTAAAAGTTGTGCAAGATACGATTCTCCAGACATGGGAACAATATTCCAAAGAGGGTCTGATTTGGGAAACGTACAGATTATAAGGGAATTAAGATACTGTGGCTACAATATAACACATTTATGTCAATTAAGGGGTTCTCTGGTTTGATAGGTTCAAAAAATTAATTTTTTGCATAAATTGTTTCCTTAATATGTTTAGAATATGATGGTAAAGTGATTTTTCAAAATTCGAAGCCATTATAAAGATACAGCAATTAGAAGAGGCAGGTGTTCGGAGCGCTGAGCTGAGCGCTGAGAGTTCTGTCAGCTTGATACCTGAGACCCTTCTTTACGAAAGTATGCTTATAAAAATACAAATAAGTTTAAACAAATTGGGAAGTAATTGGTGTAGGTAATTATGTTGTAAAATTTATTTTAGTCTTGGTATCGCAAATTATTGGTAAGGATTTTTATAGTATATCTTGTACTTGAAATTTCAAACGCGTTTTTCTCAAAACTATGTTTTTCAAACCATCATATCTCGAGAACGGCTTGACTGATTTACTTCAAATTTACATGATTGACTCAGCACATATAGACGCACAGAATGAACTATTATCACCCCAATATTTAAAATATTTATATTTTTGTTTAAGAAAAAGTTGACAAAAAATACATGAAATTCGAAATTTTTTGTTCCGAAGTCTGTCTAAATCCAATTTTTAAAATTTTCTTTTTATGCTAGTTCATTCCATGTATTTAAGCTTAAAGATTAAAAGGCCAATGATTCTTTAGTTTCAGATAAGCCAATTAACTGATTTCGTGGAGGGAGTGAGGTGTCTTAAGAGCGCTATAATTTTAGTTCTAATTAATATTTTTAACTAAAAATTTATGTGTATACTCTTGAAACACTTATAAATAAATGCAAAAAATTCCAAAGTTCTATCTCTTCATTGGCCATCCCACAGGTGGTGGAAGATTCGAATTTTGTGCGTTTCTTTCGAACAACCCTCTTTATATTTGTTTATCAAACAAAATTCTTAAGTTACATAAAAGGTAATAACCCTAAATGTCCTAGTAATCATTCGAAATCTAATTTTCTTTGTAAATCTGCCTGTCACATCACACTAAAAAAATATTGACCATCCGAATATCGACAACAACATTATAGAAATGGAAAGCTTGACGTCAAAAATAAATAATTTAACCTCTGTTTACAGGGGTGTGGGTTACATTACCATTTTCAGAGACATGAGCATATATTATGAAAATACCTAGATAGCTAAAAAGCGTATTTTAGTTAGTATTAATAGTTTAATTAATGTAAGAAATGTACTGCATTTCTTTCACTCATTTTTTGTTATGGTATTATTAGTTTACGAATTTTGGGATGCCTAATACAAATAATAAAAAAAAGAAAAGAAAAGAAAAAACTGTTTTAAAATACCACGAAAAAATTTTAGCATTCAAACTTTAAAGGATCATTTTTCAAAATATTAATTAAAATTGCTGCCTTAATATCAGCATTGCCTTTGATAACAGCACATTTTCTAGTTTTTAGTCCATAATTACAATAAATATAAATGTGGGACGCCTGGATACTTTTTGTGTCAAGGGACACCCAATTAATTGGAAAATAATAATAAAAAAAGTGGACAAAAAGCGTCTAAATATTTTTATTACCAGATTAGCTAAGAAAGAGTATAGAATTTAATAGTACCTACCTACTTATTTCAAAAATTAAAATTATCTTATACATCTGATCGGATTTTTGATAAATCCAATAACTGATATTTTGGATTTTTTTTAAAATTATTTGTCTTTACACGTATTAAACAAATCACTAGAACTTGCTAAACTTAAACGAATGCATTTTATTGACGAAAACTTAAAAAATACCCATTTTTTTTTATTTTCAAAATAAAAATAGCACCAAAAAAAATATTTTTTTTATTTTTCTTAAAAGATTTGGTAACATGCCGTAAAATAAAACAAAAAGAAAAAAACATGCCAATATCTCTATTTTTGGATTTGTTATAAAGTAGAGGAAAAGAAGTATTTTTTGGTAAATGAAGCAGTAATTTCGGGCAAATCAGATCAACTTGAAATTTTTTGAAATTTGTCAAGAAAGGTGTCAAATATGGAATTAAACAAGTTTGGTTACTGGGATTTGGTCCAAAACGCTGTAAAAATTGGCCAAACTATTTTTTTGGCCAAAAATATAAACATATTGAATATCTCGGGCAATATTAAATGAATTTTCATAAAAATAGGTACCGGGGTGTTTTTGGGTCACTGACTAGGATTTTAATATCAGGAATTTCTAAAACACCCTTAAAACAGTAAAAACTACCCATTTTTAGGGTTTTTTACAGATGAAAGATTAATAAAAAAATTAAAATAAAAACAACTTTTAATAAAGGCTACAAAGTTTGGCTGTTTAAAATAAATCCTTTTCACGCTACTGGCCAAAAACTGAAAATGTCTTACAAAAAAACAAGATTTTACCCACATTCCAAAACATAAAAAATAATTATCCGATAGGGCTAAAAATAACTGGACATATTTAGGAACATGTGTTCTGACTTTTCACTAAAGGATTATTTTTTTCAAGCAACACAGTCCAGATGGCGCTAAAAAATTAGCATGAAAAAAAAAATTGAAAAAAGTTTATTTTGCCCATAACTTTTTTTCTGTTTATTCCAAATTTTCCCAATTTTTTCTTCTTGCAAAATAATAAAGGTAATCATTTTACTTGCCAATGACGTTAGGTAAACTAAAGGCTATTTCAGCCTCTAGCACTGATGTAAAATTAATTTATCTGCTATCAATTAAGCTTCTGGAGATCTCTTATTTGTTTAAACGTCAATAAAAATTAGTTTGAATCGATACAAATCCTAGGAAGGCACCCACGCTAAAAATAACATGCTGCACTTATTTCTGCCAAGGATTCGTGCACAAATTTTAAACAAAAGGAAGCTATATTTTTTCCAGCGGCGGCAATTTGGCGAACACAACTTCCTTTATTAATTTAGATAAATCATACTTATTTTGCAGATTTTACGATAAAATTCCGTTCTAAAAACCGTGCCTGGCACTTTATATAATACATTTTATAGTATGACCATAACCTAAGGATATGAAAGATATTTCAACACGAATTCATCACTTGTTGGCTGTCGACAGTTATCCCACCAAAAGCACTTGTTAAATAATGGCCAAGTTCCTATCCAAAAAATCTCGGCCTCTTAATGTACTGAGATCTAATATTAGATCAAGTTTTGTCCACAATTTTGTTCCATTTTTTTTTGACTTGGCAAGTTTTTTACTGATCGGTCTGTATTAATAAAAAAAACTGTCTGTATTAAGGGGAAATACCTGTAAAATTAAAAAAAAAATCATAAAATGTTATCCTTTAAAAATACGTTACCAAACTTTTAGAACATAATTTTAAGTATTTCTTATATGATAGAGGGTAAACCGTGACAACCTATTTTATATTCTTAAAATTAGATTAAGAAATTAAATTTATGCAAAGTTTTAATAAATTTATAACTATAGTATCTATACATAATTACATTTTTAATCTAAATATATTTCTGTTTTAGAGTCATCATTGAGATTAATTACAATAGGATTTATGTTGTTTTGTATAGAAATGTAAGAGTCCTCAATTTTTATTTGCTGTACTGATTTTTTTCAACTCTCAACTGGTATGTTAGTAATTACATTTTTTATCAAATTTATAACACTGGGAATTAAAGTAGGTGTAACATTTTCTGCTCTTATCTTTGATTTTACTTGGTTCCACAAATGCTCTATGGGGTTAAACATACAGTGATACGGAGGAAGCCGTAAGACAGTATGCCCAGCCTGTTCAGCCAAATTATCACATACATATTGTTTTTTAATTGCATATGAATTTGGGACTTCCAAAAGTTGCGCTTTTTTGTACCTGAATTTAAAATAAAAATCATTGTCTAACAAATATTCCTGGATTTCAGTTTTTGAACTTGATGAAGCTGGTGCTTTGTGTAGCAGGCGGCTGTGGTAGCTTTAGCTTGCGTTATCCATGACAATAACACTGTTGTTTGGAATATTTTTTAAAAGATAATTTTGAAACCAGTTTTCAAAAAGTTCTGCACTTGTATCCTCTTGATAATCCAGGCTAGAATCCTTAATATTCTTTGCAGACAACAGTAAGCAGTTTGGAACAAATCCGTCTTCTGAACCAGCATGTATTATGGTAATGCGTTTTCCTTTATTTGAAGGTGCTTTCGTCTGACAGTTTTGACTGGAATCAACCCATCCTTTGGATACTGTGTTGTGTGTATCGAACCATGTTTCATCAAGGTAAATTATGGATCTGTTTTCTAACCTATTTTTTTTAGGTTCTTGAAGATAATTAAATCTCCAAGTGCGTAATCTGTGCAATTCCATTACTACTTGTCTTTTGTCTATTTTGCGGTATTTAAATCCGATTTTACAAACAACTCTATGAAGGGTGGCATGGCTAATATTTATATTGGTTTCGTCCCACTTTTCCATCCATAAACAATGTTATAAAAAATATTTTTTTATTGGTCTGACTTTTTTTATCTATACTAATTAAAATAGGTAAAATAAAATAACTTAAAGTTTATTGGGGTATTGTCCGTTAAAAGCCATAGCGATATACTTTGAGACAGACTAGAATTTTTTTTTTGTTTTTTTTTCATAAAATGTTATCCTTTAAGAATACGTCACCAAATGTTTAGAACATAATTTCAAGTATTTCTTATATTATAGAGGGTAAACCGTAACGACCCTATTCTGTATGTGTACCCTATTCAATATATATTTAAACTTTGCTGCTTTTTTTGCAAACGTTAGATACGCCAAAGAAGTATTAAACAAAACACTCTTGAGTCCTCAGTGATTTATATATTTAAATATCGAAAATAAAAAAAAAATCAAAAATTAAGATGTGACGTATTTTAAGAGATAACATTTTTTTATATAAATGAGCTTTACTACGCCATACAACTTATATTTTTTTCAAATTTTTTCCTAGAGTAAAACTGTGTTAAAAAAATAATATTACTAACCATATAGGGCAGGGGAAGTTGAAAGAGTGGGAGGGGCTAGCAAAGTAGGTCCTTTAAGAAAAAAATCTTATCTTTTATTCGATTTATAATTTTTTTTTTTTTTTTTTTTTTGAGCTTTGTGAACGATAACAAAATTCCGACAGGGAAAAAAAACACGCTTAAACGTTTCGTGTAATATACACACTGCGTCAGGCCGGAACTTGGCCTAGATTTGGCAGAAATTTTAATTAGGTATTAAGAGTTATTTTAGCCAATAAAAAAAATATGTGCAAGGGGCCGTCTAACACCTAAGTCTGAATAATGTTATTTGACACACTTATTGACGTCAAAAAAAAAAAAGGGAAAAAGGGCTGACGTGGTGAACATTAAATATTAGGTTACTAAATAATTAATTTTGGATTTCGTTACAATTCGCAATTAAGATGAAATTGGATATTTCGAAAGCTCCCCCTTACGACTGCAGGCGCAAAAAGTGTTCACTAATTGGTTTTTCCCATTTCAGTTGATTTTAAATAAATGAAACCAGATTCGATCGGATTCATCGGACTTTCAAATCGGGCCGTTGTGATCTTGTGCATCCGCAATCAACTAAAATTAAAATCGTATTACTGTTGCCTGTATGGGCACATTTTTTAAATGGTAACTTAAATGTTTTGTGAATGTACACAATGTACAGGGTGTTCCATTTTTTAAAAGTTCTAAATTATCTCGAAATCTATGCATTATCTTGCAAAATAATGGAGATGGGTAAAGATATGCCTTTTTTGCCCATCATATTCATGAAAAGTCAAAGTTTTAATTTGGGCCATTTTATTATATTTATAATAATTCAATATCTGTTTTAAAATAAAAAGAATTTTAAAAAAAACAGAAGGGAAAAAAAAAAAACCTTCAAACTAGCCATTTATTTAAAATTTTTTTCCCATTTTGCATTTTTTTTATTTTTTTTAAAAATTAAGTCACTTTGTCCAAAATTTTTTTATCTTTAATATTACACTTAAAAAGTTCATAAACCGGCATTTATTTATTTTGATGTGTTAAGTGCATATATGAAAAAAGATCAAAAAACTGAAAATGGAAAAATTCAATAAAAATAGCAAGTTTGAAGATTTTTGGTACTTGCCTTTTGATTTTTACGATTCATTGTAAATTAAATAAAATTGGACAATATAAATACAATAAATATGCCTGTAATAGAATTATTTTATAATTGACATGAGAATGTTTGTGAAAAATTAAAAGTAGAAACACAATTAAGCAAAAAACCTGCTAAATAACACGGAAAAATAACCCCTTACTTTTCTTTTAAGGTTTAATTATCATTGTAATTTAAATAGCCCGCCACTCCTCTAACAATCAAATTCAACATGGATGCCAAGTCTTTTAGGAAACACCAACTTTGTAGATGTTGCGCATATCGATTTTTGAAGGCGTATCGAATAACAAAAAGCTGACAACAAAGCAGAAATTCCACCAATAGAAAATTTAGGGCCGTGACTCAGGGTAAAATTCAAACTTAAAATTGATTTTAAGGCGTTTCGAAGCAAAAAAATCGGAAAAAATTTTTGATTTGTTTTCATTGGCTTTAATAAGCTAATAAAAAAAACATGAAAATGCCTATTGAAACTTTGAATTTTCACGGATATGATGGGCGAAAAAAGGCCAATCTTTACTCACCTCCTTTAAAAAAAAACAGATTTAAAAAAACGCATTTTTTTCTGAGGCGAGCAGGTATAGACAGACAAAAAAAATCTGACGTCAAACCCTTTAAAATGAGCGTGACTGAAAATGTTTTCATTAAAATATGACAGATGATTTTTTTTAATTTTACGACTTTTCATTAAGCTTTACCGAATTTTCTTTTATATCAGATTATTTTTTTTGAAAATAAAAACTATTTTTACCCAAAAAAGTTGTTTAATAACGTTATTTTAATAATTAAACATAGTTTAATAATGCACCGTGAAACCTTTTACTTTTGTTTAATCTATAAATGGTTTTATCGTAAATAATCATGGTGGTTTTACATTATTAAAAACAAAAATGTTGATGTGAAATGTAAAAGGTAATAAAAATTTATTAAAATTACTTAAAAACTATCGGACGTCAAAAGCATGATCTATTTCATGGTCTATTTTTTCATTTATGTCCTCCTCTGATATTTCATATAAAAAATACTTTTTGTCTATATTAAATAAAAATAATCTTTTATAAAAAACAATCGGCGAAAATTGATTAAGAGTAAAATTCAAAAAATTACACCTCTCTTAAATTTTAATAAAAATACTTTGGTTTTGACGTCACCGTTTTTTAGTAAAGCAATGCCTTTATCTACCTTTTTAAAAAAATTGCGATTTTTTGTTTTTATTTGAATCGTTTCTTGCATTTATTTTGCAATATTTTTTTCAATTTAAGAAAATGCCACTTTGATAGAAAATTTTATTTTTATTTTTCAAAAAGCTCTCTACATATATTTTTTTAATGCATAGGTTTCGAGATAATTTCGAATTTTTAAAATAATAACAAATTTACTAGTTCTTAAAAACTTAAGCCTAAATTTATCAGCACTTTCTAATTTTTTTATATTAAAGCACCCAAGAAACAGACTAAACCATAAAATGAAAATTCAAACTTTAGGCCCATTTATTATATTAATAACAAGTTCAAGAATCTTGATTTACATCTACAATAAATTGGTAAAAAAAATGACAAGAATCAAAAAAAGAAAAAAACTTTAAACTCACCATATTTATTGAATTTTTGCCATTTTAGATGCTTTTTCATCATTTATGTAAAAAAAATTCTGATGCGCTCAACGCACCAAATAAAAATAAATATTAGTTTCTAAGGTTATTAATTGCGATATTAAAGACAAAAAAAAATATTGTGGTGCAAAAAACGCATTATACAGGGTGATTCATAAGGAAATGTCAATATTCAGGTACGTAATAAGGGTCCAAAAATAAACATAAAAGCCTATACAAATATGGCTCCGCAAGACCTTCGTTTTTGATATACAGGGTGTTAAAATTTTGATTTAATGTTTCTATTTTTTAAATAAAATCTATGATAATGTAAATATTGGAGTAAAAATTGGTATTCGGGGGTTTTTTGGTATGACGGATTCGAATCTAATCTTATTTCGGCTTTTACTTGTAGGGGGAGCCACCTACACGTCTTTTTACTATTTTGAACAATCACAACTTTTTGGTACGGCCCTGTATTACATTTTTAAGTAAATTAAATAATTGTTTTGTCATTTTTACGTCATGTTACGGTATACTTATTAAAAGTTGATATGAGCAACCGTTTTCGAGATATTTGGATTAAAAAAAATACGACGCGTCTGATTTTATTATAGCAAAATATAAAAAATAAAACAAAATGTATAATTAAACAATATGTATTTTAATTTTCAATAAAATTATTGTTCTGAAATTATGTTCGGCAAAACATAAGCTAGGTTTTATAATTTTTAAAAATTCCACGTTTACTTCTAAGCACATGTCAGCTCTGTGGTGAACACCCTGTATCTCGGAAACGAAGGCCTTGCGGACCCATATTTGTAAATACTTTTATGTTTATTTTTGGACCCTGACTACGTACCTGAAGTATTGACATTTCCTCATAAATCACCCTGTATATTTTTTTAAAGTAAAGGATCAATAAAACGTCTAAAATGGCACAAATTCAATAAAAATGACAAGTTTGAAGGTTTTTTTTGGTACTTGCCATTTTGATTCTTTTTACTGATTTATTGTGGATGTAATTAAAGATAGTTGAACTTATTATAAACACAGTGTGTCCCAAATTGGTGGGGAATGTATGGGGATCTTGGAAACCACGATAGATAGAAAATCGGTTAAATGGGGAAAGTTTTGGACAATTATGTTAGTAAGCTAATCCCGTTTTCTACGTGGTTTTACCTATTCAGGTTTTTGAGAAATTTTGAAAAAAAACCGAAACATCCATTTTCGAAAATCGGCCATATTTTTTTTTAAATGAAAATTTTTCAAATCTGTAAAAACTTTTTAGAGCAACTTTTTTTAGAAATGACCGAGTAGTCAATTTTTTTTTTTTACGTTTCGGGTTTTTAGAATCATCAACTTTATTTTTTCATATGGGGGCCCCTATTGGGTTTTTTTGCAGCCGAATAGTGCTTTTTTTTTTTGATTTCAACAATGTATAAATGTTATAATTTAAGAGTTTATAACCTCATTTATTTCAAAAAAAAATTTTTCAGTTGGCCTTGATTCCGGCGAATCTTTTTTTGTAAACAAAAAATATTAGTAATTGGCAAAATAGATGCTGAACAGATATTTTACAGAAATGGGTTCGAGAACATAGCTATAACGTTAATACCGTGTTACAACAAAATTAAGGGCCCATATGAAAAAATAAAGTTGATGAATTTTCATCAACTTTTTTTTTCATATGGGCGCCATATTGTTTTTTTCGCACCAAAATAGTGCTTTTTATTCTTATTTCAACAATGTATAAATGTTATATTTTGGGGAGTTTATAACCTCATCCATTTTAAAAAAAAAACATATTTTCGCGGCTCGGGTACTTTTTAAAAATTTTTTTCAACTTTGTAAAATGATTAATTATTTATAGAAAAGACTTGATATTTTCCAACGTTATTTTCAAAGCAATAGAAATTTAATAAAGCTGGGGTATTTCGACAATATTTTTTCAGCATCGTAAACTAACATTTTTTTGAAAACTGGTTACAAATTTGGTTAAATTCGGAATTTTAATAAACCACGATCTAAGAAGTACGTTGAAGAAAATCGACAACGAGATGCTGAGTTAATCAATTTTTTTAAAGAAAATCCAACATCTTCACCCGGGGGATGTTGATAGATAATTCCACCCTAGGTCAACCATTCATAGGGTAGTTAGGACTATTTAAAAATATCGTTAATATGTTGAGAAATATGGACAACATTTGAATTTAAGGTCGTTATTTTACATCTTCATTTTAGTAGGAATATTAGTTTAGCCACTTTTTTTTTTTTTTGTTTTCACTTGTTTCAATTAACTTGTTACGTGTAGTTTTGTTGTAACATGTATTAATGTTATAGCTATGTTCGCGAAACCCATTTCTGTAAAAATTTATTCAGTTATTTTTTTTGCCAATTACTAATATTTTATTGTTTAAAAAAAAAATGACTTCCCGGAATTAAGGCCAACTGAGAAAATATTTGTTTTTTCAAATAAATGGGGTTATGAACTCTAAATTTAAACATGTTATACATTACTGAAATTAAAAAAAAGCACTTTTTTGGGGAAAAAACCAATAGGGCCATATAAAAAAAAGTTGATGTTTTAAAAAACCCAAACGTAGAAAAAAAAAATTATTTTGGGCTATTCTAAAAAAAATTTTTTAAAAGTTTTTACAGATTTAAAAAATTTTTATTATAAAAAAAATATGGCCTTTTTTTGAAAATGCAGTTTCAGGTTTTTTCTAAATTTCTAAAAAACCCGAATAGATAAAACCATGTAGTAAACGGGGTTGCCTAACATAATTTCCCCAAAATTTCCCCCTTTCCGATTTTTTTCATCGTGGTTTCCAAGATTCCAATCATTCCCACCAATTTGGGACACACTGTATAATAAAATGGCCAAAATAGAAACTTTGAATTTTCACTAATATGATGGGCGAAAAAAGGCAGACCATTACCTCCTTTGTTATTACCACCCCTCTCATTTGTCAATAGCATATGAATGGATGGTAACAAAAAAAACTTACCTTTTTTTTAACTAAAACAAAATGTTTTTACAGCATTACCTGTTAAAAAAATATATATTTTATAATGTTTTCCAAGAAACCAACTGAGAATTTAATATAAACGTAAGTTTGTTGATAATACAGAACAAAATGGTGGTATAAACTCACTTTTCTACCTACGTATGCATTATTCTCCAAATACTGACGATAAGACGGCAAAATTCGAGGTTAATTTTATTTACAAAGGACTTTTAATAATACCCTTACAAAGGGATGTCAGAAATACACATGCATAAAGGGAAGGTGGAAAACAAGGTCTGAAAGTACGTTACACAGACTTACATAGCTGTATTCAGGACCTTTGTTCGTTGAATTTGAGACTTCAGGCCTTAAAATGATTGAAAGGCTTGAAAGATAAAAAAATAAATCCCGAGTTTTCATCTGACAAAAATTTGGTGGTACGAAAAATTCTTATCCTTTATTTTTTTGCTTTTATTAGTTTTGGCTTCTTATTTAGCCACAGTTAAATTTTAACAAATCTACAATAATTTTTTCCCAATACAGATTAATACAGTTTTTAAAACCGTTATTTTTTTATTAAGTAAAAGTAATTATTTAATACCTGAAAATTAATAAATTTCAGTTGTTTCGTTAAGATTTGCTAAATAATTTTGTGTAACAAATTTACCTCGAAATTCGCAAAATGCGTAACAAAATTAACGTAATATTGTACAAAGGGAAAACGGGTTGGGTTTTCAACCCCCCTTTCGAATATCAAAAAATTGTCTAGCCCTTTTTTTATATATATTTTATATATATATATATATATATATATATATATATATATATATATATATATATATATATATATATAAAATTGAAACCTCTCCTTGCGGACACCTCCTTTATACGGACAACTTCTCTGGAACCAAACTGTTGCCAAATTTTTTTCCATGTAAAACTAACTCCCATAACCGGACGCTCTAATAACCGGAAAAACCGGAAATTTTTTTGGAAAAAGGAAATTGATACCTCCCTTTAAGTTCTTGATCTCTGGTTCTTGTTTCATTTTGATTGTGAAAATAGTGTATGCTCAGATTGATCAAATGTTAATACGGCGGAAAATGAATGTTTATCAGTACGGAAGCTCGCCGAAAAATTTAATATCGGAAAAACTCAAGCCCCGGAAATCGTTAAGAATAAAAACAACATTCGCCTGCAGTGGGAGTCGGGAAGCAATATCGGCCAAAAAAAAGGATTTTTGAGACCCGATGGACTTCGAATTGACAAAGCGTGTTTCAATTGGTTTTCTCGTGCTCGTAGCCAAAATATTCCAATATCAGGCACTATAGTGAAGGGGTAAAGCTCAAGAAATAGCAGAAAAAAATTTAACGTTGCGAACTTTCGCGCATCCAATGGTTGGCTGGAAAAATGGCGTAAGAGACATACAATAAGTTTCAAGTGTATCTCCGGAGAATCAGCAGATGTTAGTCAAGACGACGTAAATCAGTTTAGAATTAAATTGCCATCGCTCCTGCTTGGGTATCAGCCAGAAGATGTATACAACGCGGATGAAACTGGCCTTTTCTTCCGAGCTTTACCGGACAAAACCCCTCGCCTTTAGGTCGGAAAAATGCAGCGGTGGAAAACTTTCCAAGGAAAGGCTTACAATTTTGTTTTGTGCTAATATGGCAGGGCAAAAAGAAGATTTGTTAGTGATCGGAAAAGCGGCCCGTCCTAGGGCATTTAAAAATGTATCAGTGAGAGACTTACCGGCAATCTGGAAGTTTAACAAAAAAGCATGGATGACACAAGACATTATGAATGGGGTGTTGGGGTACAATTTGACAGAAAAATGATTAGGCAAAAACGAAAAATTTTATTATTTTTGGATAACGCAGCATCCCATCCTCGTGAGGTAAATCTACAAAATATAAAAGTTATCTTTTTACCTCCCAATACCACCTCAATGTGTCAACCCTTAGACCAGGGTATCATACAAAATTTCAAATTCTATTATCGTGGGTTAATATTAAAAAACACATTTTAACAAAATGGATGAATTAAAATCAGTTTCAGAATTAGCGAAGTCCATAAATATTTTAGAAACACTTTATTACATTAAAACTTCCTGGGATAAAGTATCATCAGCAACCATACAGAATTGTTTTAAAAAGGCTGGTTTCCCAAAAAAAATTTCAGTGATTCTACATTATTCGAATGGGATCCCGAAGACTATCTTCCTTTATCTACAATAGTTCAAACGGAAAGGTGTGCCAGAGAAATGAACATAACACAAGAAAACCTTAAGAGTTATGTTGAAATCGACGATACTGCAGCAACAGAAGAAATAAGTTCAAACATTGACGACGCCATTGATAATGTGACTGACCATGATCCTGCAATAGAAGAGGAAAAGTCAGCGATGTCGAGCTTGACGCAGTTGAAAGCACCAACACAATTACTACATATAGTGAGGCTATAAAAGTAATTAAAGACTTAAAAACTTTTGTAAAAAAACGACTACATTGCATTTCAACACCTCAAAAATTTAGAAGACCATTTCAATCAGGTCTCTTAAAGCAAAAAATTCAAAATATGCGTCAACAGAGTATTTTAGATTTTATAAATAAATAACTAGCTTTGACACATAATATGTCCTATGTGTATTTGCTGATACTTATTCTAATAAATATCTATGTATTTATGTGTTCAAATTTTGTAGTTTTTTTTTTACACTCTTTTAAGCGGACACCTCCACTAAGCGGACAAAAACAGCGGAACCGTAAATGTCCGCTTATGAAGTTTTCACTGTATATATATATATATATATATATATATATATATATATATATATATATATATATATATATATATATATATATATATATATATATATATATATATATGCCATACCACACAAAAAAACACAAGAAAAAAAACCTTATTAATTTTCTGAAAGAAAAAGGGTTAAATTTTTATTGACCAAATGACGTCGTAACGTAGAGCAGGAATAGGTAAACTGAATATAAAATGCAGCCCAGAGTGACTGGCACTTGAGGTCAAACAGAATGAATTTTAATGATGATGCGGAAAAACGTCTTTCAACTTTTTCCTTAAAATTAATCAATCCAGGTCTTACGTCGGGTTGTTTTAAATTTCACGAATAAAACAAAAGGGATTTTTCAGGCAACATAAATTGTACGCCTCACTCGGTTCATTTATAAAGTGTATTCGTGAAGTAGTGGATAAATTCGTTCAAAATTTATTATATATTAAATAACAAATATTATATATATATATATAATATATATATATATATATATATATATATATATATATATATATATATATATATATATATATATAGGTATATATAAATTCTATGTAAAAAAATGCGCAAAAAGAAATTTAACTTTAGGGGTTCGAGCGTGTTCACCAAAATTTATTGCTAAAATTTTTGACGAATTTATCTACCACTTTAAAAACACACTGTACACTCGTTTTTGAAAAAATGTTTTCTTGTGATTTACCAAATAACAACATTATTACAGATAAGAATAGCCAACGTCATAATCAAATGACAAGCCAAAAGGTTACGTTAAAAAAATGTCGTATTAACGATAATCTACCAACAGAGGATACAAATAGCTGCATTTTTACCAAAAACGGTAGATAAAGCTATTATTTAACAACTTCTGTAGATAATTATAAGTCACTCTAAGATAATGGACAACACAATGTCGTGTCAGTGATAAATAGTGCCACTTATTACCGAACTATGTGTATATAGATATCTGTATCCATCATAAAACAATGAATTTATACCTACTTCAAAAATTTTACGTCTACTACTATATTTTTCGAAAATCTCAAATAAGCAAAAAAATAGTATTTTTCAACGACTTATAAGACTAAAACACATAATATAACATTTTATGTCTGCTATTTTGCTACCCAAAATTTAAAAAACACAAAATTTCAAGCTCATTTTAAATATATTCGCCTTCGGATATTTTAAAAACCACTTATTTTTTAAAAAACTTATGTATTTTATCAAATATACTTTAATTTTAAAAAAGAAAATTAAATATCCGCTAGGATGAGACATGCAAAAATAATTATTAAATTTAAAGGTATGGTTAAGGTTTAAAAGAAACGTGAATCATAATCAATTAAATTATGAACTTCATGTCTAATCTAGCTGTGGAAATAAAAAACCTTGCATACAGACTAAATTAAATATGAATTTCAAAACCCAAAAAAGCGAAAATAAAGGAAAATGACGGATTATAAATGAATATAAATTTATTTCGCATAGTGATTTCATCAATGGCAATGGGTTTAAACTTTTACAAAAAAATTTATCATGTAGAAAAGATATCCAAGTTACAGCGTCCGGGCTACGGGAATAGATTAAAACCCGGATTTCCGAATACATAATGCCAATAGAGAGGTATTCGGTTATCCGATGTCTTAGGACTCAAATAATAAGCAAGCCTGTGCTGTATCCGACTTTAAGGGACAATAAGCTGCCTTTATCTAAATCCGAGCATTATTCCGCATGCTTCAGTCCAATTTATAAATTGATTTCAATCTTAAGACCTAATTCTGGATTATTTTTCACTAAACATCAATTACCAATCAGTGTTTTTAGGTCGTATACATATGCATAATATATTGAATGAGTTCCTTTTTGCCTTAAACTATATTTCTAATTTAACATTTAAAAAAAATTAACCAAAAATAGTGCAGAAAACCCCGACATCTGTGACGCTGACAGAGCTTTTACCAAAACGGACAAAAAACATAGATTTTGACATCGTCAAAAATTTAATAGCAATATTTTTTGTAAAAAAAAACAAAAAAAAGGGTTTTTTTAGAAACAAATTTGTAGCCTAGAACTAAAAAAAATATAATTAGGAGTACGATTTTTTTATCTCAATCATACTTACCTCAATGTACTTAAGTAAAGGGCATTTAAGAAAAAGCTGTATAATTAATAATTTAATCCAAGCTTTAACCCTTTAATTATGATTAATTAACGCTTTAATCCTTCAGCAATATATAATTACTTTAATCCCCCTTAATACACAATTAAGTTGTGTACAAATAAATCAAATTTCATATAGTCTTTAATGTCAAAAGAAATTGCAGCAATAAATTTTAAAATGTAGAAGAAAAGAAGTTAAAGAAAACTTTCAAACTGCAAAAATAGCTTAAAATATAATAAAATCGGTTAAACAAAAATAAAATTGGCCAAATAAGTTCAATATTACAAGAACTTAATACTATCCATATTTCAAAAATTTCCAAAAACAACTGACAACCATCAGTTGAGATCGAACGCTGTTAGAATAACTCCGATACGTCACGGTTTTATACGGGTTTGCCATATGAGACCGTGACGTATCGGTGTTGTTCTTACAGCGTTCGATCTCTAACCCACAGGATTCAATTCTGGAACTGACACTATCCTTGATTTAAGTATATGAAATGGGAAATTGATTGAGCTCAGATTTTACAGTCATTAAGAAGTCTATTAAATAAAACACATATTTTTTTTTACTTCAAGGATTATCAAGGTGTTCATATGTTTAATTTAAAAAAAAATTAGCCAAACTCTTTTAATCCTACAAATATCTTGAATGCATATATCCTAATGCATTCAAAAAAGCATTTAATTTACTTTTAACTTTCCAATTTTGTTGTTCTTTTTAAGCACATGCTTTAAAACGAGATGATCACAAAAAAAAGCTCTGCAAACTGAGCCGAATAAGGAAAAAAACCATGGACTAAGTACCATGTAATTTTATCGTAAATCTTTATTAGGCTTGGCAAAAAGGAGATAACAGGATAAATAAATAACACAATTAAGATTAACTGAAACAAACAGAATTAATATTAACTTAAATCTCAAAATAAGCCATTTAGTGGGTTTCTACTTGGTGTCAGTCTCTAACTTGCAGTAAATCAAAACCATGTTATTTTTTAAAAAAGTGTTCAGACTAACCAAGGAAGTTTAAAGGTGTATGGAAGCCCAATACTGTAGAACAAAATTGTCCAGGCGTGCAGGGCAGCGAGAATCGGGGGATTGGCCCCGCGGAGTTTGCGCAATGAATAGTAGGTCAGAGCAGGACTTCCATAATTCTTTGTTACTATCTATAAAGTTGCCATCATCAAATGTCAAATTCAAGCATTCACTGTTTCCATTATTTTTTGTTCAAAATTGTTGGTTATTAAACGATACTACCACAGAATATTTAAAATTATTGTGTAATATTGGATTTTATATCATCTGATATAATATTAAAAGAATAGATGGCGCCACTTTACAGCCTTCTATTTAAATGGTCGATATTTTTGGGAGTCTTGTATTTTTACCAAATATCTTTGTAAATAAAAAAACACGATTTCAAACATTGTATGATAGTTCCATGTACTTATCACCAATTTTGTGATAAAAGAAGGGCAAGATAGTGTAAATGAGTTTAATCTAATCCTAATATTCTGGTTGTACATTAAAAAGTGAAAATTTTTATAACTGCTTTTTAGGCATATACTTTTCACTAATAACAAACATTTATGAGACAGAATAACAATGGTTAAAAATGTTTAGTAACCTTTGGTACCTAGGTATCCATTGTAACAGTATCCGTTAAATATTATGTTAGCTCGACATACTGCGAGCTTAAAAAGTTGATAATGTAAGTTTAAGAAACCAAAAACCTAATTTCTTTTTAAACAAATACAGAAAAAGCAAAAAGGAACTTTAACATAAAATTGTACTTTCTTTCATTTAATTAGAGGGACCTGTATATATTAAAATTTGCCTGGTCTGCTCAGTAATTAATAATTTTGATTCTTTAAAAGAATGTCCTAAATTATTAAATGAAATAACAGTACCTAAATGTAAACCTTATTTCTTTTTAATAATCCACAGAAATACACAAACATTGTGGAAATCATCTAAAAGATAGGTAAGATTGCCTTACTTTTCTTACTACTATTTCCTATGAAATTTTCATTATTCTATTATTCATTATATTAGTTATTTATTGACAGAGATTTACCTAACGGATTACGTCTCATAAGAAGCACCTAATTTAAAATTTAAGAAATACTTACCTAAAGTAAAAAATGCCGGGTATGTTATAATAAACAAATACACAAAAATGTACAATAATGTATTGTCTATTTTTAGTTAAAATCACCCCAAATGAATCCAGTCGTCTTTACGTTGTAAGCTATAATGTATAACTGGTTGCCTAAATCATAATTAAATTCTAAAAAAACGTATTTATTTGAAATGTTTTTTTAATCAAAATAAGCAATAAAATATTGCAAATTTTAGTGTGTTTGTTTAATATGTAAGTGCCGAATCAGTTTATGTTCCCATTTGGTGGTAATCGGTTTCAAAAAGGAGGAATTTTGGGAAAATGTCGATTTTGAGGTTAGGAGGATTCATAACTCAAAAACCAGAGGTTGCCGGTAAAAGCTGAGTAAATTGTTTAGAATCGGGGCTAATGGCTAAGGGATAACACCTATTTTTGGTTATAAAAAAATTTTAAAAATAAAAATATTTGACAACCCAAAAAATAATTGTGCAAATTTTAAAAAAAATTAAAAAATCGAAAAATGAATATTTTCAATTTTTTAAATTGTTCTATTTACAATAAACATTAAGAAAAAATATATTTTGCAAAAACTTTAAGCAAAAACAAAAAAATGAAATTATAGGGAACACTGGGGTAATAAGGTTAAAAATTTCGGTGGTTTGATTGTGGTAAGATATTATTAAAAATACATATGTGATACCAGGTTTTTTGTTGCAAAAGCTACATGCTGACTCCTTCCTTTGTAGAAAGGAAGGACATATATGAATAGATCATTTTAATTTAAAGAGAAAAATGCAAGTTCTTATTACCACATACAAATGTTCTTATTATCCCTACTGGGGTAATAAGAACTTGCCTGTGTTAAGCTGTATATCTCATATTTATGCAGTCCTAGCATAACAAGAACTTTTTTTCAAATGTTCAAAATAACCTTAAGAAAAAAAATTAATCGGACAATGGGTTTAGGAGATGGGTCACTTAATTGTTAGTTGTTGCGGTAATATTTAGGAATTTGTTATGCAAAAATTAAGATACCAGAACTGCTACCATTGTCACTTATATTTGAGTTAATGTTATGTTAAAAATATATTTTTTTTTAATTCATCAACAAAAAGTTGGAGAAGTTTAAAATTTGGTCTTTAAACAATTTTGTTGTTTTTATATGAATTATAGGTCAGAGAAGAAGGTGAATTAGGGAAACAAAAATTTTAATATGACTATCATTTATTAAAAAAATAGATAGAATAGTTTCTGTATATTTTTTAGTAGGAGGGAAAAAATAAACAACACATATGAATTGTGATCTACAGAAAAAAACAAAATTTTTTACCTTATGCACCTAAAATCTTGTAGCCATAGCCTTATGTTTTTTGGGTTTTTTAAAAACATTGCTTAAATATCATACTACGAATTATTCTGATAACACCTAAAATAGCCTTACACACACACAGTTTGTCTTAAGTGAATAAAACTATTCAAACAACAGATTTAGGGAGGGGAGTTCTTATTACCCCCAGTTCCTATTACCCCAGTATCCCCTAGCCCTAGAATTGAATTTACTTTAAGACAATCAATTTATTGAATATTTATTCAGTTATATTTTTTAATGCGCCGAAAAGTAATATATTTTGAAAAAAACTTGATTGATTTACTTAATTTTTCGAGTTTTTTTGCCAAAAATCATCAAAATTGGCGTAATGTCCAATAAGTAAAAGTTGAGTCATAGGAAAATGGGAACAACAATTTTTCAGTATAGCCGGTATATACCAAATTTTAGGAATAAAAATACCGCAAATTATTTATCAAACTTTCCTAAATATATATTTTTTTCAAAATAAAACATTTCATAACACTAAAAATTTTAAAAAACAAATGTCTTAAATACCTATTGTATTTTAAATAACCTGCAATATTTATTTATGACCCAGCTGAACTCTGCAAGCTGAAAACAAAGCATACCAACTGCCTGAGACTGGTTGTGCATTGATGAATAGGCAGAAGTATGTGTCAGCTGTTGAACTAAAAACTATGTAAATTCCATGCATATGCAGCCATGTTTACATTTCAACTTATATTACAAAATTATTAAGAATCCAGTAAAAGCAGACACAGTCTTTTATTTACTTATTAATTAAGTAGGTACTAAAGTTTGTTAATTAGAGACAAGAGTGATACAAAAAGAAAATGTATTTTTTTTCTTTTTTACAAAAGGGTTTTGCATAAATCCCTGTTTTCAGCAATTAGAAAGAGACTAAACTACTCAAAAATCATTTAGCCGTTTGGTGCAGGCGCCAAAATAAGGCTAATGTGACTCGCGTCTAGAGATACCCCGTGATCACGAGCTTCTTGACAGTGTTGACACATGAAACGCTTTATTATGCAGGAACTCGGCTAAAAAATTACATTTTAATGTAATAATTTAGGGTCTTTTTTAATACGTCCCCGCATTTTTACGTCTGAAATAAAATTGGGGAAAATAAAAAGCCTGTTTGCTAACCAGAACTAACCATGACCGACTAGAACTTAGGGCTTTTGAGTTTGTCTAAATTATTTGTAGAATTAAACAAAATTTTAACAACATATTAGACAAAACCCGGGGAATATATAATTACACTTTAAAAAAAATTATTACTTCTACCAAATCATAAAATTATAAAAATTTAGTTAATAACTTCTATGTAGAGATAATTTAGACAAATTCAAAAGCCCTTAGTTCTAGTCGGTCCTGGTTAGTTCTGGTTAGCAAAGCGGCTTTTTATTTTCCCCAATTATACATCAGACATATTAGAAAAGACCCATGATTTGCTTCTTTTACATTAAATGCATTATTTAAAAAAAGGTCTCTGTATAATAAAGCATGTTCCATGTGTCAACATTGTCAAGAAGCTCGTGATCACGGGGTATCTCTAGACGCAAGTGCTAATATGTACATAGTGTGTGGTCTATCAGATAAACAAGTCAAGACAAGTCTGTCTGGCATATAACCTAACTAAGACAATGTCTCCCATGTTATGACTGATTTCTCAGAAAATGTGACATATTAGATAACAGTTATACATTAATTAATACTAATTTTAGATATTCAAGGTGTAAACAAGTAACTAAATTTGTGGTAGCCAAAAATTTCAATAATGAACATACCTATTTGGTACAAGAAAACTTATTTGGTTATAATCGAATACAGTTTTTTGGTATAAAGTATCATTACTAAGAGAACTAGAGCATAGGTGAAAAATCAATTAAAATCACAAGCTGCAAACAATATGATGTACACTCTACTACGGCAATTATTTTATTAAATAGTTGCAACTACATTTCTATTTCTGTTTAAGTTTGATTTTATTAAAATTCTATCATAATAAGTGGTTAAATTATCCCTCGAGTTATCCTTACTAGTCTTGTCCTCGTAATTTTAACCACTTTTGCATACAATATGCTAACTTCATCGTTCTTAATAAAACTAAAAAACCTAGATTCTAGTCTGACTAATTCAAAGATTATCACTTAAAAACAGAAAGTTTTATTCAGAAAAAAAAGTACAAAGATCGAAATCAAGAAATAAATATCAAATTTAAGGTTAATGGGTATTAATAATTTTGTTAGTAATGATTCTTATTAAGCTTGATAAACAAAAGATACCATAGCAAATAAAACAATTAAGATAAAATAGAACAAATAGAATTATCAAGTAACGTAATATATTGATAACTGAGTGGGACAATGAGAGTTGCTTGAGCCAATTGTATGAAAAACACAAAAATCCAGCAATGCAATGCATAAAAATTGTGTCATTCTAAGCGGGTGAAATTATAAAATAAATATTTGTCTCAAGACATAGGTGTATTGGATTCATGACGGTGCAGAAAATCCTACATTTGGTTATTCTTGGAGAAAGACTAGCTTTGGTTGAAATTTAGCAAAATAGGTTTTCCAATATATTAATTTTTTAGCTTTTAAACATAAACACACAACAACTTGGGGTACCTATTACATATAAGATTGGAAGGTCACTTTGCTTAAATTTTGATAAGTTGATAAAACTGGAAGATGTGTATTATTTGGGAAGACTCCAAATAATAATTATTTCAAAAGAATTCTGGTAATAAGCATTATAAATTATTAGTGTGTACATTATGTTATATGAGGCATAAATCAGCTGGATATAGCCTTACTACATGTATTTACAATCCTTAAAAAAGATAATAAAACCTGGACTCACCCTTTAATTCTTGAATAATGCTATAAGGATTGGACAGTCCGATAAAAACAAAGCATGAGAAAGTCCCTTGAACTTGAGTCACTCATAAAAATCAAATTTTTGGATAGGTATATCACATTTTGTACTATCACAGTTAATTCACAAATATCAAAAGCAGCTTATTTTCTGTGGAACCCTGGGCAGAAGCACGAGTATCTCGAATATATTCCGAACAAGAAAAGGGTACATTAATTGTTGGAACTACTTGTCTTGGGTTAATAACTTGTCTTCAAGTGTCATTTCAATTCCATATTCTGTGATTGTATTGCGAAAACGGCTGAACGCCATTACACACTAAGACCGGGCAACGTGATTTTTAATGTAATATTCATCAAATTTTATCGTAAAATACAATAAAATACACTTAACTAAACGAGAGAGGCGATTTACTACACAAATCTAGCCTAAAACGATTAATCTATGCTAAGAATACACCATATTCACGCACTCTTCTTCGCAGATAGTGTGCCGTGCAATTGACTTTTAGGTCAAAATAAAATTGGGCATGCGCGGAACTTCCTTCAAACTCCCGTTGTCACTTGCAAAATAAAATTAAAAATATTGCAACTTTCTCGTTTTTCTAAAATTAATTTTTCTACTTAAAACGACTAAAGGAACATAACACCAACACCTATTTTAAACGGAACCACTTTGACAATGATTTAAGGCTTCAAAATTATTCAGGAAATGTAGGTGTGGTGAATCATATGTTTTGTTGTCATGACAACTGTCGCTAATCGTTTTTAAAATTTGCCGCTTCAGAAAGCAACAATTTTATAATATAATTAGTTTAATTAATAAGGTCAAAAATTATAGGGATTGAGCGGTAAACGAAATAACCAATATTTTTAAACTGAAAAAAAAATACGATTTTAACTGGATTTAAATACTTCTTTCCATTAAAAAAACGTTTAAGTTATGCTGATAAACAGGTACAAGTTAAAAGTACGTAAGTACTTTTGTTAATTAAATTTTACTTATTCTTTAGTTAAATATTTTGCTAATGTCATGAAAATATTTCTATCTTACCCACCAATTTTCGTAATTGGTGGGTAATACCTAAAGCATTTTAAATAAAAAGAAAATATATTGTTTTTTCTTTAATTTAAACTGGCTCTTTAAATTTAAATTCCCAAAGTTAAAAAAATATTTTATAAAGAAAAGGAATATGTTTATGTTCACAAGTTTGAGATATGCAACCAATTATTCATGGAGTGTTTTGACAAAACAAAATAAAAGGATTTAGGTATGGAGAGTAAAGGGAAGGAGCACCATCTCTGTGTTACAAAAATGATCCTCCAATTGCACTAAATTAAGATGGCGCTGTATTCCAGAAGACCGTTTTTAAACTTCACTTTACATATTGCAGTCAAGTTCATTGGTTCACACCATACCCACCGCTACATCAGTGTCTCGTTATTTATTTCTATTCGGGGGGCACTTTTTGAGCCAAACAGCCATAAAAGATGGCCCTCCTTGTCTTTAGTGTCTATGATTTCAGGTAAAACTTTTTCGGGAAGATACCCGTTTGTTACCGTTTATCTGACTATTTCTTTTTAACCTGTGGCAAAGCTCAGTGAGAGAGGATATACGGTAGTAAACGGTTACTTTGCGAAAAAATCCTACTGGTTAAATACAGTGTAATCTGCTAAACTTAGAGCATATATTCCTGGAGAGGCAGTGCAGTGTGCTGAAAACTTAGTCGCGTCAGAGAGAGAAAGCAATACCCATTGCAATTGCTAGTTTATTGGCACTTCGCACTTGATTCCCCGATTCAAATATTGTTGTATCGCTTTCTCTCTCTTAACGCAATCACGCGTTTTTAGCGCACTGCATTACCCCTCCAGGTGTATATGCTTTAAACTTGTAAGGTAAAAAAACCAATAGATAAAGCAACATAAACACAATTTTTTTTGTAAGGTGTAACATGGTGAATTATTATTGTCCATTTGTTTCTACAAATCGCACATGTTTCCCCTCGAGCAATATACTATAGAGGCGGCTTTACGCGAGAAAGGTTTGGTGAATTATTGCGCTTTTTCTCTCGCAGGCTTGATCGCACGGCTAAACGGCAAGGCTACCTCTATTAGATATATGCTCGAAAAATGACGTCATAATTATTAGTGCCCCCTATTGAAGGGTAGCTTAGATATTGCTTTAATATTAGCGTGCGTCATCTAACTTTAGTTGATTAAACTATCAAGTACAACACAGGTTTCTGTATATATTTATATGGAAACCAGTATTGATAATCTATGAACCTTGTCTGTCTTTATTTTTCCTTACGTCATAATATATCTATTTCATAAAAATATCCTCCTTATCTTTAGTATTGTCGTGTACGAAAAACCAAGATATCGCATTTATATTATAGTGTTTTAAAAATTCCTCCCAAAATTAAAAAAATAGCCCTACGTCAAAAAATTTACTATTTATTAAAAACGCATTGACAATGGAGCGCAGCGACCTTACGGTTTTAAAATACGTTCTTTCGTTACGTAAATTCCAAGCCAAATCAATGTTTTTTTTATTTAACGTCGAATAACATTTAAAATCCGCGCGTTTCTGTCGAAATAGTAGACGCCCAACTAGCCCTTTACCTATAGAGAATGGATTTCTTCCGTTCCTTTATAAAAGAACAATAGAGTCAAATGACATTTAGGAAATCATCTGTTTACAAGAAACACCGAATAACGATCCCTGACTGTTTTGTTACAAATTGAAAGGTTTTGCAATAAAATTTGTGTCGCTGCAGAGGAAAATATAGCTTTTTTCCACATATGACTCGGTCGTTGTTATGTATCAAAAAAGGATAGACCATTGAAGTCATGTCGGTTTATAAGTACGAAAACTTATAGTAGATAGCGAACATACCACGGTGAAGCGACAGGCAGTAGGCGTAAAAGCGCGCGCACTCGTTCGCAGCTGTTTCTGTTTCTAGTTCATACGTCCGTCGGGTTACGTTACGGAATGAAATATATCTGGGACTAGAACAACATAAAAATATTTTGTAGTTATGGCTTCAAACTACGCCTATTGCGAAATTTTAAGAGATTTAAACTACGAAATAAATGGCTTTGTTGTACGAGCTAGGTAAATGTGTGCGAGCGTTAGGGTTTTCGTACGGGTTGTGATAGAATAGATGGAGGACAACACCGACAACAACGGGGCTAAATCGCGGGGTCGTTCAAATTCTGCCAGAGTATTGGTATTCGATGAACCCAGGGCTTATTTGGAACAGAAGCAAAGATGCAGCGTTGCCCCCGCCCAGGAATCTGGAGCAGTTCAAAAACGGATCCAAATAGGTAGGTACACTTCCCTTTTTTCAAACTTTCACATAGAAAGCCACTTCTGACTCCTCATATTTAAAAGTACTTGTCAATATTTTTCATAAATGAAGCATGCTATTTTAAGGTAAAGTACTTAAAACTACAGTGTTGTTTGTTTATACCTTTACACCACTTATGGATTAGATGTCAATAAATTTGCATATCAACCTATTTTAAATTAAGTGACTCATTCATGATGGAGCAACAGAAACCCCCAGACTGCCTGGACCATTACCAACAGTAAGATTTTACTGTTTATGTGAAAGTTCTTGTTCTTTTCTTTTTAGTAGGTAGATTTATTCTTGGAATTATGTGTAATCCTCTGAGTAATGTGAAATTTATAAATGTAGTTCTTGCCTTAGGGTTACTAAAGATGTGTTAAAACCAATTTTAAAAGTGTTTAACCATGTGAAAACAGGAGTATAAGAGGTTTGTCAGTATGTTCTATAGAAAATTTCTTAGTAGTTGTTTAACTAGTATTCTACCTGTTGTTATACAGCCTAAAATTATTAGAAAATAAAGTAACAAAAAGTCTATGAAATTTTTGATTTATTTTTATCTTGGTTTTTGTATTACATAGTAAAATGTAGGTTTGAATTAATACAAGCATAGGTATTGACCAGCATAAAATACAGTATGTATTTATTTTAAAAGTACTTAACAAATAATGAAAAGGAGGTGGTTAGTTGTGGTTAGGTTCACTTCCCTTTTCCAAACTTTCACATAGAAAGCCCCTTCAAGACTCCTCATATTTAAAAGTACTTGTCAATATTTTTCATAAATGAAGCATGCTATTTTAAGCTAAAGTACTTAAAACTACAGTGTTGTTTGTTTATACCTTTACACCACTTATGGATTAGATGTCAATAAATTTGCATATCAACCTATTTTAAATTGACTCATTCATGATGGAGCAACAGAAACTCCCAGACTGCCTGGACCATTACCAACAGTAAGATTTTACTGTTTATGTGAAAGTTCTTTTTCTTTTCATTTTAGTAGGTAGATTTATTCTTGAAATTATGTGTAATCCTCTGAGTAATGTCAAATTTATAAATGTAGTTCTTGCCGTAGGGTTACTAAATATGTGTTAAAACCAATTTTAAAAGTGTTTAACCATGTGAAAACAGGAGTATAAGAGGTTTGTCAGTATGTTCTATAGAAAATTTCTTAGTAGTTGTTTAACTAGTATCCTACCTGTTGTTATACAGCGTAAAATTCTTAGAAAATTAAGTAACAAAACTTCTATGAAATCTTTGATTTATTTTTATCTTGTTTTTTGTATTACTTAGCCAAATGAAGGTTTCCATTAATGCAAGCATAGATATTGACCAGCATAAAATACAGTCTGTATTTAATTTAAAAGTATACTTAACAAATAATGAAAAGGAGGCTGGTTAGTTGTGGTTTAGTTTTCTTCCCTTTTTCAAACTTTCACATAGAAAGCCTCTTCTGACTTCTCATATTTAAAAGTACTTGTCAATATTTTTCATAAATGAAGCATGCTATTTTAAGCTAAAGTACTTAAAACTACAGTGTTGTTTGTTTATACCTTTACACCACTTATGGATTAGATGTCAATAAATTTGCATATCAACCTATTTTAAATTAAGTGACTCATTCATGATGGAGCAAGAGAAACCCCCAGACTGCCTGGACCATTACCAACATTAAGATTTTACTGTTTATGTGAAAGTTCTTTTTCTTTTCATTTTAGTAGGTAGATTTATTCTTGGAATGATGTGTAATCCTCTGAGTAATGTGAAATTTATAAATGTAGTTCTTGCCTTAGGGTTACTAAAGATGTGTTAAAACCAATTTTAAAAGTGTTTAACCATGTGAAAACAGGAGTATAAGAGGTTTGTCAGTATGTTCTATAGAAAATTTCTTAGTAGTTGTTTAACTAGTATCCTACCTGTTGTTATACAGCTTAAAATTCTTAGAAAATTAAGTAACAAAACTTCTATGAAATCTTTGATTTATTTTTATCATGGTTTTTGTATTACATAGCAAAATGTAGGTTTGCATTAATACAAGCATAGATATTTTCATTTTAAAAAATGTTATGATGTGTTCAATGCACCAAAATAAATAGATGCTAGTTTATAGGCTTATTAAGAGTCATACTTAATTAAGATAAGGAAATTAGGTTGGTGCACAAATCGCATCATATAATTAAAAAAAAAGATCAAAAAACGTGTAAAATGACAAAGGTTCAATAAAAATAGCAAGTTTGAAGGTTTTTTTTTAGTACCTTCCATTTTGATTTTTGTACCAATTTATTGTAGATGTAAATAAAAATACTTGGACTCATTATAAATATAATAAAATGGCCTAAATTGAAATTTTGAATTTTCATGAATATGATGGACGAAAAAAGGCCGAATTTTACCCACTTCCTTTGCTCATATTGTTTTTTAATTAAAATAAGAATGTCAAATAAAATTTAACAGAAATTTGCCTTCTTAATTTGTAATTAGGACACTATGGATATAACATGCAGTTGACCAAAGGCACATTAAGAAGCAAATAGCAGCATAAAAATGAATAAATATCATCAGACTCATTGCAGATAATAGTGAATTTAGCACAAATACCAGTAATTCCTTAATTAATAAAAAAGAGAAACAATTAGCTATACCCACATATACCCAAGCATAAAACCTCGCATAAAACCAAATAACATCCCAGTATATCACCACACTATAACATATTTTGAACAAATTTCAGATAAAGTAGCACATATTTTATAAAAAACAATACGAAATTAGCTTTTAAATCTTCACAAAAAATTCTCCAGGAATTTTTTAATGCCAAAGATAAAACACCAGCACTTAAAAATCTGAAGTTTAACATGGGACCAAGCATGGGACCCACGCCAAAAGAAAAATCAAAGATTTAAAAGCAAATCTTCTATTTGTAATTTTTCCTGGATTTAATCAAATTTTATCTTTAGATCTCATACTTCATAAAATTATCCATGTTTTTCTAAAAACCATAGCCAGCTGAAATTTTTTCGTTTAACAATTTTTTTATAAAAATATTTCAGATGCCTCTAATTGGCCAAAAAATTTAGGTATTTTTTGCGAAATTTAGGATTTGACGTTAAAATTTGATCAAATTTACAAAAAAAAAATACAAGAGGAGAATTTGCTTTTGAAAGTTCGATTTTTTCCTGGGAAGCTCTCAAAAAATCAACTTTTTTGGTAATTATTTGGGAGTAGGGTCCAATTTTTTTGGGATGTAAAATCAACATGAGTTTTTTTTTCGGGTTGTCAAATATTTTTATGCTTAAAGTTCATCTTTAATAGAATAATTTTGAAAAAAAATAAAAAATGTCAATATTTTAACTAAAAAAAAAATAAATTTAAAAATTGATTTTTGTTTTTTTTTAAGTATATGTCTTTACATGTAAAATATGAAACAAATACTAGAAATTGCTGAACTTAAATGGATGCATTTTATTGACAAAAAAATTAAAAAATATCAATTTTTTTATTTAAAAAAATTGACACCAAAAAATTTGCTTTTATGGATTTGTTTTAAAGGGGGAAACTCACTTCCAATAATTACCCTTTTTTGCAAACTTCAAAATGAAGATTTTCTTTAAAGTATTCCACTTGAAACCAATAGCATTGGGTATATATTTAGTGTGGGTCCAATGTCTCGCTTTTTAGATAAAAAATTTTGAAAGCCCCAGAACCGCCATCAATAAAGTTGTTATAAATGGAATACCTAGCTTATACACAGGTCATGAAGAAATTAGGTTTTAAGAATATAATCTTTTTTTTTTGTTTATTAAAGAAAATTCAAATTTTGCTAAGCACTTTTCAAAATATGGTCGTTTATTCCCAGATGTTGACAATCTTAAGTTTTTATCTTGGTTTTTATATACGGCACCGAAAAATAAAGAACTTAACATTTTATGGCGGCGCCCTACGGGCGTAATTTGCGTATCCTAACTGTCAAAATTCTGAAAGCTGATTGGTTTGTTTTTATTGCGACGTTACTCTAACCAATCATATTTTAGAATTTTGACAGTTACGCCTGTGAGACTCCGTCATTAGAGTCAATTGACATATACGAACACAATGAAAATCCTACAATAAACTTTGTAAATGACCAGACAGACCTAAAAAATTCCACATTGTTTACAGCTCCTAAAATTAGGGTATTGTACTATTATTAACATGTGCAAATCGTTGTATCCTTAATACAAATACATGTACCCTCTAGTTAGAGGTATTCAGTTTGGAAGTGTGAAACTATAGTCCATTTTTTTTTAAATAAAAATACACTGATAGAAAACTAAGTTATTTGTTTTATTTTTTTTACATTAAAATGTACTCGTATTTAGTATCACAAAATAATCCAGTGAAGGTAATATATTAAAGTAAAAAAATGTTGTACACATATTGCACAATATTAAAAAAAATACTGCAAAACATTGCAAGATCCTTGGAAACACTGCAACGAGACGCTGCAAGTACTGCAAGACACCGCGAGACACTCTGCAGTACCCTAAATAAAATTTGTACACTAATATGGCAGACAGTGAGAGACCCCTCAGAGAATAAGGTATGTGTGATAAAATATGTTATGTCAAGACTAATATTTTAAAAAAATAATGCATTAGTAAGAAAATTGCAAAATGAAACCCAATTCTTTTTATATATTTTATTAAATCGAAAATATATTTATATCTCTGTCTAGTGCAAATCTAGGAAAGTGAGGTGCATATCCCACAAGCCTTTTTCTGTTGGATTAAAATTATGATTAATTATACTAATAATTATGTTGTGCTAACTGTAGGTACATCACATTTTTTTGTAAACATTTTGTGATATTCTATAAATTTTAAGGCTTCTTAAATGTTTTTTAAAGATCACAGCATCAATTTGCAACTCTCCATGCTCCTTTTTTCTTTTCCTGGAGTTTCGTCTAATCTCGTCATAATGTCCATAATGTTTTTTTTTTTTTTTTTTTTTTTTATTTTATTTTAAAATATATATATATATATATATATATATATATATATATATATATATATATATATATATATATATATATATACAGGGGCCTTTTACCTCCCGTCTTTGTAGCTCATTTATTATTCACTGTAAAATTTTCATATTTTGCAAGACGTTACCTTTTAAACCTACGGTGCATTTCGAAAAAAAATTTTGGTTATCAGGGTTCGCAAAAAGTGTGACGTCACGATGGGCATTTTTTAAATGGAAACTTGTATTTTTTTTTTATATTTAGGTACCTTCTTTTCTATCTATCTTCCTCTAAAATTTTGTCAACATCGGTTTAGTAAATTCAAGGGAAAAAAAATAAAATATAAAAACTGTTTTGCACCAGGGAAATTTAAAAAAGGAACTTATTAAGAACGTTATATCAGTCCTTATGTCATTTTGGTTAATTTGAACTTACCGGGGGTCCAAAATTTAGTGTCAAACCCTTCAAAATTTTAAAGCACTTTATTTTTCTTATTTTAAAAGAGCCCCTGTATATTTTTAGGGCAGAAATTAAAAAAAAACCATTTTTCTAATTATAACCCTATCAAAAAAACACAAAAAGAACGTTGAAAACTCATTTTTTATGTATTTTTATTGACATTAAAATTTTTAATAACAGTAATTATTCCTAAAAAATTTGGGTT
>JAHBCN010001557.1:114518-191959 GCA_019359885.1 Listronotus oregonensis
AGTTTTATTTTAAAGTCGATTAAATTTTGTTAAATTTCTTTTTGCAATATTTTCACAGTATATTTTTCTCCTAATTTGGTTCTTGCATACATTCGGGAGTTTACGAACCGCCGATTGGAACCGTTGTTCTATTTTAATGGTAAATAGATGCTCCAGAATTAGCCTGTTTAATATTCAAAATTATTTGCATTTGTAGTAAAAGGCATTGTAAAGGTGACACGTACTATTATTGTACAAGACGGCATTTATAGCGTTAAAATTTGAAACACAAAATTCCTTAGTATTGATTGGTAATGGTATGTGATAAGAATACCAGCTGACTAATTGCTGCCTTTGATTGTTTTCAAATGGATATGTACCTGCTATTGAGTAAGTCCTGTTATTATGTAATTTACGTTGTAAACTTTTTTCTTTTCAGATCTACAAAATGCTCCCTCCAACTTGGTCAAGTTTCGTAATTCTACTCTTGGAAAATCTGCTCCCTCCCTTTCCGCAAACATGGTAAGTGCTCCCTAATTATATACAGCGTTTTTCAAAAGATCTGCGTCATATAAGAACCGAAAACCTCAAAAAATACAAGAGTCACAATTAGGGGTCAGTAACTGCTGTGAACACATAAAACATCGTAATGCATTGCTTATGTCTTATGTTTTTGCAGCAGTAACTGCCCCCCAACTATGACTCTTGAATTTTTATTAGTTGTTTTAAGAACCTTTATACGTAAGTCATTTTAAATATTTTAATATTTTGTCCTCCATTGATTTTAACATCCGTAGCTCTGGATAAGTTTATCCAATTCTTAATCTCCTTCCAGCCCGCTTAAGCAATGATATTGAAGAAACATTTTTTTTTAATTTAGTACGATTGTCAGTTTTAATGCGATTAAAAGCTAAAAAAATCGAATACAAATCTAAAAATCCAATAAATTACCAAAAAAGTAGAAATCTAATAAATGTGGCAACGCTAGTTGCGTCTTTGGCATTCTTTTAAACAAGCACCTACATTTTCAATGACTCTTCATCCAAACGTCTTTCCTTTTTGCCTATTTTGAATTATAGCAGTGTCTTTGGTGAGGAATCATTGGGCCCTATTTTTTTTTCGAAGATTTTCGCGGCCGTACAATCACTGACAACTCTACTAAGTATGTAAGGATCTTACGTGAGTATTGCCATATATTTTTCTAATATTCAACTTACTGTTGTTCTATAAAAAAATGTTGAAATTTAAAATAATTTTCTCCGCGCCAAAACGCAGGTCGCAAACAAGGATAGTTTGCTGTGACGTCACGATCCGGTATCGGTCAAAACGACTCTCTGTCACACTCTCTGTTTTGCTTGTCATTTAAGCGGCATCAAGGTGATTTTGTTTTATGATTTTGTTAGTTGTTAGTTAAACATTAGTTTTGTTAGTTAAACATTATTTTAAAGTAATAATACTATACGTAGTGCAGTGCTGTTTTATAAAGTAAAAGTAAAAACTTTGGTAAAAAGATAACCTCAAAACCTAAATAATAGATTTTGTAAAATAATACCTTATCTGTCTGTCCTTTTTTTTATTTCTAGCATGTAAATATATGTGGAACTACCCCTTTCTTTAATCTCAAATTTTTAACACTTGATCCCATTAATTTATATTGCATATAATTTTCCATGTCTTGTTCCAACTAAAAAAAGAAATAAAATATGCATTAGAATGAATTCTCTTAAAACTATGTACATCACATAATATATTAGTTATTTTGTTTTTCCTACTATTCACTTAAATTGCAAAAACATCCTTCAAAAAAAGATCAAAAGTAAAATAATTGTATTTGTATCTCCAGTGCTAATGTACTAAATAAATATAAAAGAAAATATTATGTCTAATTATTAAATAAAAACCGAGAAAATGATATTTAATATTTGAGAAATGTTGTCTGTTTTTGAGGCAAGTTAAATATTAGGTACTTACCTTAAAATGATCTTCGCAGATATGTAAAGTAGATTTTACACTAACTGGACTTTTCTTCAAATCCCTCTTCATCGCTATACATTTTTGGAACGTTAAAAAATAATTTGTTGGGGCCGGTTTTTGTTGTGGAACTACATAATGGCACTACACAACATTTATAGTATTTATGTTCCGGGCCTCTTAAATCCTCTGTTACATCCATGTTCTTTCGTTTAAACTTTAAACCGGCTATCGTCACACACTAAATCAGGTTTAATATTAATATATAATTAAAAAACTCGTCTTTAGGTACACTAAACTGGCCACAACCCGATGTAAACACAAACAGAATAACCAATGATTAAATGGCAGCGCTTGGGCCAAGCGTGGGCCGACACTTTGTTTATCGGATCTTGACGTCACACGTGGCTTGACCATTCAGAAGCGTTTTCGTTGACCTTGTAATATTTAAAATTTAAATAATTAATTATTTAATAATCGCTTAGTTTTAAAATATTTTACAAGCACACATCAACTTTTAAGGGCATTTACTGAATTTTAAATAGGTTTTCAATAATAAAAAAATATATATGCAACTTCCTCATTGCAGCAAGATGAAGCCACTTGGAGATATTCACTGGAAAGCTGATTTTTAAGAGAGGCGACAATCCGTGGCCACCTAGGAGACCCGATTTGACGCCAGCAGATTTTTTTTGTATAGGACTATTTGAAGAATCGTGTGTACAATTATAAGCCAAAGACACTGCTTCCATTTAAAATAAGAATTAGAGAAGAGATGTTTGCAATTTTACGATTTTGCCGAGAGTTATCTAAAATTTCCATGCTCGTTTAGAAGAATGCCAAAGACGAGACAGTTGACATTTACGAAAAAAGGCCGAATTTTACCCACCTCCTTTGTATATTTATTTAGTTTGCAGAAAGATATTAATTCCAGCCGACGTAACAGTCGGCCCACCATTAACCGCTTGAGTCTTATTGCCAACACATCACCTATATTGCCACGATCTCACTCCCCCATATGCGGAAGCCCAATAGATAGTCCCCGGACCCACCAGAGCTTTATCAATTTCTCTTTCGCCCCTATCAAAAGGTAAGTTAAGTAAATTTCTAAATAAATTCATTTATACTTAGTGCTAATGGCATCTCGTGAGGGAGGGAGGGCTCTGGAAACCACGTTTCCAGAAAAAAAATCATAAACGTACAATAAACCCCCGATGATATAATGGATACATGGCTTGGATACAGGGATGAAAGTTTTGTTGTGCCAACCAAGAGTGTATGGTACGTTTCACAATAATTCGTTGATTTCTTGACCGCAATAAAATTTAAATTACAACCCTCAGTGGAAAACCCAACGATAAATAGGTTGCCTGACAAATCTATTGTGTAGGCATTGCACCTTTTAGAAGGGTACAGGTCCTGATACCTACAAATATTAATAGTTTAGGTTAGCTATTTTGGATGCTCAATAACACACACCAAAATACCTTGACAAACTCCAAACGACTGATCAACTAAGACGAAAAGACTCTGCTTTATATTCAACACCTGCAATTTGCCTATAACCTACATAATACCAAAAAGTAGGTACAATAATAAATAAAGAAAATGTTAAGTCCTGACCTACATGCGGGTACCCAAAGTATATTGAGTTTTACGACTAACTGTAGCAGGTAAAACGAGAAATCAACGAATTATTGTGGAACGTACCATAAAGAGACACATGTAATTAGAATCTAAATCCTAGAACTGCAAAGCGGGGTAGATATCTACACCAGGTTAATTTTAATAAGTAAAATCGTAACTGTACTTTTGACTATTTCTTAAATTTGTTAAGGGGTTATACACAATTGCAAAGCCGAAAAAAGACGTTTTTTGAATGGTTTTTTTTTATAGAAAAAGGGGTTATTAAACATGTATAAGTAATAATTATTCAGATCAGTCTTTAATTTGAAGTTACTATTGACCCTTAGCTCATAAAAAAATATTGATCTATACTGCTCCTGTGGACGATCTCCCAAAGGTCCTCCAAGAAAGGGCGTTTTGCGGTGATCTAAACTGAAGATATAATTTCAGTTTGGATTATCTGAAGTCAAAAAATAGGTCAGATTCATTTAGTCGATAGATGAATATTGGGATTGATCAAGGGACTAGTCAAAATTTTATTTTTTGATAACATGGCGGCTACGTGAAAAAATTATCGATTTTCCGACCAACACTTTCGCGAAAAATTAATTAAAAAAATAAAAATAATTGACGGAATCTTATTTCTTCGATCAATCCCTAAGGAATATATCTGAGAATGTTGTTTTAAAATTTCAGATCGATCGGTTAAGCCGTTTTTGAGATCTCCTGATCACCGACTTTAAAAACACCGTTTTAAGTTTCAGAAGTTTACACTTAGTTTAAAAAAAAATTGAACTTACATGGTGTCGCCTATTTCGGGGCCATAAGATATACTCTTTGCAGTATCAGCAGCTTCTAAAAGATCGAGTTGATGTTATCGACGAAAAAAGGAATAGGGTATCTCAGGTACTGCGCGCTCCCAAAACAGCAGCTACTCCGGTTCTTATTTTACCCATTTTCTAATGCATTTAAGCGTTCTTACAAATATGGGTATATTTTTGAAAATATTTAATGGATGGGTTTGAAATTTTCAGAGTATATACTCAAATACATGAACATTTCGACAGGGCTGGCAAAAACCCGGGTTTTTGGGTTTTTGTGTCGAATTTTTGTGTTTTTGTTGGGTTTTTTGGTTATTGTGAGTTTTTGCTATTTTTGACATTTCTTGATAAAAATTTAACGTAAAAATTTGTTTTGGTTTGGCGCTGGAAAATAAAAAAATATCTAAATGTGGATTAGATCCAGTATAAATCCACCTTAAGAATGGAAAACTTAGAAGATCAAGCAATGTGCTAGGTACTACGGTAGATGTTTTAGAGATTCCTTATGATGCACAATGTGCAGAAAATGATAAAGAATGGCAATCAGTTAATATTCTTGATCTTGCTGTTCAGAAAATGCAAACTCAAGTTCAACAAGTTTAGATCCTAAGAATGTTTTTTTTTATTTGGGTTTTTGGGTATGGGTTTTTTCCTTTAAAATTTTTCAAACCCACTGGGTTTTCAGGGGTTTTTGGGTCTTGCCAGCCCTGCATTCCGAAAATGCAAAAAGAAAAAAATCAATTTTCTGAAAATCATAACTGCGTATAACTCCTTAAATTTATCTTTTTTTTTTGTCATATTTTCCATGATAGAAACATAAATAATGGGTTCTTGAAAACCAAATTTTATGGATATTTATTTGATTTTTCCATTGATCGGATTCATAATTTGTTTGAATTTTCAAAGTCCCAAATAAATGGACTTTTTTAGAAAAACATCATGGTGGTATATTTTTCCTAAAGCTTTATGTGTCCTCTTTGAAATACCGTTGGAAATTTAAAATCGGTTGTGTAGAAAGATAGTTATAAATTTTTGTTTGTTAAATGACGGTTTAACTGTTTTTCAGTACTTATAGCTATTCAAAACAATTTTTAACCAACTAAATCTTGATAAAATTGAATTTGCTCTTTACCATTTTCTTGGGCCTAAAAAAAAGAACAAATTCGAGTACTCATAAGTCAGATTACTGTTTTTAGAATGATTTTAGGAGCAAAAATCCCGTGGGGTAAATATTTACCCCGGTTTGTAGTTAACAGTTAAAAAAAAATGCGTTTGTAGTTCTAGTAATACGTAACACATTTCATATTGAAGTATTATAAGTTATACATTTTAGTAATCATATTAATTTCTTATCTGGTTTATCATTTTAATATTTTCAACTGTCATTATTACTGTTTGAAAATTAATAAGAGATGTGCACTTATGTCATAATCTAATCACAGGTGCACTGCAACCAGAAAGAAATGCAACAACAACAAAAAGTACTTATTTTAAGCTTGAAGGTCATAGACAATGATGAATTTTGAGCATTTTTTTAAACAGCAAGTTTTAACTGATTAGTGTCTCTTCAGATAAAATATGAAAAGCAATTAGTTCTGTCGTACGATAAGAAAAGCGGAGTCAGAAGTTAAAAGGACCTAAATCTGGCGGACAGGGTGGATGATACACTTTCTAATGCAATGCATTGGTTCAAACAGTTGGTAATCATGATTACTTGCCAGGAGGCGAACTCTGTAACGCCATAGAGAAGAAATTTCCTGTTTATAATAGAAAATCTCTTTAAACCCGACTGCGTAAGTTTTCTCGGGTATAATAGGATTTTTAAATGACTAGTTCGAAGCATAGAAATAGACAGATCAGCAAGGTTCTTGCTAGGATTTGTTCTCTTTCTATCCCATGAAAATGTACATAAGTTTATCTCTGTCATTGCCTTGCTTATTTTTTTATTTAAAATAAATTTGAAGTGATTTGAAACTTTGTTTACTTATGTATTTATTTTTCAAGTCATATTTTATTTATTTGAATTACATGTAATTACCTAGAGTGTTGTAAAAAACTTGCAATAAATTAATTAAATTAATAAAATTTGGTGATTGTGGTCTGTGGTTTGAAGATTATAAAATGGACCCATTTTGTAGAAGAGCACAACTTTGGGAAAATAAAAAATATATATATTTTCGAAAATAATCTGAACACCTTTTTAAATATTCCTTTAAAATGTACTAATAATTTGCCTGCATATTTCCCTACCAGGTTTTACATTTCTTGATAAAATTTCCAAAAGCTATTTGGAGCCCTATAATTAAATTGCTCCAAAAAAAGTATCGCATCACCTGTATTTTTTACATAAGACTAAGTGTAAACATGTCCTAGGGTAAGGCTTAATATCTTCTCTGAAAAGGAGCTATCAAGATAAACAAAAAGTTAAAACGTTAAAAAAAAGGCTTCAAGGTTTTGATAATAAAAAAATCTGCTACTATCGGTAAATCTTTCTAGAGATTGTGCATTTTTTCACAAAGTAACCTATGTTTTTTTAATGTTGAACAATATACTATATTTCCGTTACCGAAATTGAACGAGCCACTTAGAGAAAATGATATAGAGTACTTACCAATTAGTGATAGAAAGAAAGAATCTTTCTAACTTATTTCTTGTCTTTTTCTATCTCTATTAAGTTACAGAGTTGCCTGCAGGTGTTTTCTCAAACGATAATGAACAGGTTTTAGAGCAACTTGTTTTCTGTATTTTTTTGTGTTAATTGCGATGGATTTCGACGGTGCAATTACCCTTTACATTTATTTTTATTTAATTGACATTAAACCGATTTATCTTAAAACGAAATAAAGGAACGCGATGGATTTTCTGTTGTTGCTCTGAATAAAATACAGAAATGGAGCACAAAAATACTAATGTTGGAACTCAGCCTACCTCGTGTCGTCAGAAGCCGAGCATTTTATTTTTAAATCATACATACTTACCCTGTAACAATGGTTGGTTACCAGGTAATGCTTTTGTTTCAGAATTGTCGCCGGGTATCGAGGCGATGGCAGAAGGTGGTCTGTGGCATCTTTACCCTCTTCTGGTTATGGAACTACCCCAGGTAGTTCCAACATGTCGGTAAGTCATTCTTATTTTTTTTTAATGTCTGACCTTGTTAATGCTAATTGTTAATTTATCGTAAGAAATAGAAAAATGTATGAAGCTAGTAGGGATTGGAGCAGGTTAGCCGATAAAGGAGAACGGGAATCTAGGGTTAGCTACAAGTCTGAAGTTAGTTTCTAACGCTAGCGACTGAGCTGAAGTCTGGACTCGATTTTTTACCTGGAAACCTCAGACTCTTGAGGTTTAAACAATTTCGCGCGCTAGTTTGATGACATAGGGCTCTTGAATTGTTTATTATCTGTCATATGTGCCAAAAACTACGTAACACCTTACGTGGATGATCCAATTGGCACCAAGCTTTATGCATTTCCTACCTTTCAGCTGCAGCTGATGGAAAAATAGTATACCCACATATAAGGATGACTCATTGACAAATAAGGTCCTCGCCGATATCCATATAAGGGGTCGTAAAAAATCGAAAAATCATGAAAAAATTGTGTCTATAATTTATAGTCGTAAGCGTTTGGTGAGCAGTTTTGACATAATTAGTAAGGTCGTAAAAATCGTAAATAAAGCTTATCAAAACTTGATTAAAATCTGAATGTATAAATAATAATTTATCTCTATTACTCCTACGGTTTGAATATTTTAATTATTTAATGTACTCTATTTTAAGAGCCCTTATTAATTTATTATGAAATATTAAATTTGTCGTATCGTTGGCAAACGAGGATCGAAAACAGAACAAGAATAATTATTGGTGGTATGAACAATGTATTGAACGAAATTTAGGTGAAAAAAATTGTATAAATCTTGGAGATTTCTTTAATGAGAAGCAATAGACGCGTAACAAAAATTAACTATAAAATTAAAACAATTAATAAAATGTAGATCTAGTGAAAAATTTATTAATTTTAATAGTAAAAATATTAAGGGTAGTACTTGAGTGTCTGAGAATGAAAAACATTAAACCATATAGACCATGTTCTCATGCCAAGGAGCAAAAAAAATATTAAAAATGTTATTAGTTACGAAGGACCAAATATTGACTCAGATTACTTCATGGTCCGGCATTTAATTTCAAGTTTAAGGAATATAAAAAGTAGACACTGTGCTGAGAAAAATATAACAAAATTAGAAAAAAGTATAATAAAGAGGGAAAAGTATCGCATAAATTTAAAAAAATTAAGAAGACGAAACCAGCTACTAACACATCAATTTGGTTAATATACAGGATGTCCCAGAATATGTGGGCAATCTCACGGAATCTAATAGAAAACCTTAAATTATTATGACAAGTTTCCATAAACTTTTTTCCTATGACCCTCCCCTACGGAGATTTATCGTTTTTGTTTAAATAATATTTAAAATACTAATCGTAATTTAATATATTTTTTAATATGATGGTTACTAAATAAGTCTTCTTAAAAATGAACCCATTAAATCATATTTGGCTTATTTAGTTTGCCAGGGACGGACCAGCTCTGACGCAATAATAGCAATTTTTTTGACACCCTGTATGATAAATTCTCAACAATATTATTTTTGGATAGCTTTAACCTTAAACTAAAAAAGGATATTTTTGATTGACATCGATAAAATCAACTGTTTACGAGAAATAAAATATTATGTCTGGTATTTTTTTTACATTATACAGGGTGTTTTCTATGTTTACGTTAATATTTAGGAAAGCAATTTTTGGGTTCATTTTAAGAAGAAAACTTCATATGAACGTATGTCTTAAACGTCTTAATTTTTGAGATACAGGGTGGTAAAATTTTCAAAAATAAATCATTTTTTATTAATATCTATAATACCACTTTAGATATTTTAATGAAACTTGGCATAATTGTACTATGTATCAAGAAGAATTTTTTAGTGTACCACATTGTTTTTTATTTCCACCAGTGGCGTTCGTACAGAATTTGACCTGCCTATTTTGGCAAATATCAAAAAATGTGGTACACTAAAAACTGCTTCTTGATATATAGTACATTTATGACAAATTTGATTAAAATATGTAAGGTGGCATTACAGATATTAATAATAAATGATTTATTTTTAAAAATTTTACCACCCTGTATCCCAAAAGTTAAGAAGTTTAGGACATACGTTCATATGAAGTGTTTTTCCTAAAATGGACCCAAAAATTGCCTCCTTAAATATTGACGTACAATTAGAAAACACCCTGCTAGCTATCCAAAAATAATATTGTTGAGCCTTTATCATACAGGGTGTTAAAAAAATTGCTATTATTGTGTGAGAGCTAGTCCGTCCCTGGCAAACTAAATAAGCCAAATATGATTAAATAGGTTCATTTTAAGAAGACTTATCTAGTAACCATCATATTAAAAAAATATTAAATAACGCCTAGTATTTTAAAAGTTATTAAAAAAACGATTTCCAGGGTCGTCCGTTATGTACCTGTATCTCCGTAGGGGAGGGTCATAGGAAAAAAGTTTATGGGAACTTGTCATAATATTTTTAGGTTTTCTATTAGATTCCGAGAGATTACCCACATATTCTGGGACACCCTGTATATCTCAATATATTAGTTTGATTTTTCAATCAAAAATTTCTTTTACTATAAAGTTTTAGGAAAACCTGCGATAAACCTATTTCTTCTTTTCAGTCCAAGTGTTCTAGTCAAGAAAGGCTTCATCAGTTACCACATATTCCTACATCGGACGACATAAGAATGTTAACCCACCATTTTTCGAGCAACGACAGCAATCCTTCTTTGCCAGGAAGCAGTTATGATGATAATTCAATTACCCATAAGTCTCCTTTACATAGACCGAGATCAAGAAGTCTCAGGTAAGAAAAAGTCACTAGTTACATTGTGGACATGCGGGAATTTCTTAATAGGATGTGTATATCAGGTCGATGTTATAACCCAAGTCTGAGATTGTATGGAAGGTTTAAGAGGAACATTTTTTTTTTATTATAGCAGCCCTAGTAGATCTCCAGTCATAGACAACGAAATATGTATGATGAATGTATTATATAAGGAAAGGTTTCCAAAAGCTACTCAACAAATGGAGGAGAGACTTACCCACTACATTGAAGAAAATAAAACTTTTGATTTTGGTGAAGATTGCGATTATCTACCCATTGTTAGGTTCGTCCATCATCAGGTTTTAGAAATGGCCAGGGATTGTTTGCATAAGTCGCAAAGTAAACTGATCACTAGTCGCTATTTTTACGAAATGTCCGAAAATTTAGAAAGGTTACTTACGGAGGTAAGTTGGTACTAAGTCCCAAACCCCCATTTTAATGCTTTCAACCTCGCTGTATAGTTGGATCAGTATAAAAATGAAAATTCGGTGCTCTTTGAAATGAAAAAAAACATAAAAAGTGGCTTAAAAGGTTTGATTTGAACTGGCGGCCGCCTTTGCTTTTTATATGAATTATTTTTACTGGCACGTGCGGGAAGCGGCACATTATAAAAAGCAAAGGCGGCCGCCAGTTCAAATCAAACCTTTATAGCTACTTTTTATATATTTTTCTTTTCAAAGTTCATTCTTATCCAACTACACTAAAAATCATAACAAGTCAAAACTATTACGTAAAAGGTAAATGCATCCTGCCTTTTAGACAAAAGAAAAATCGGAAGAAGCTGTATGTATGGTAACAGGTTTTGTCAAAAAGCTCCTTTTAATAATATCACGTCCAGCGCGCTTATTGGAATGTCTCGAATTTGACCCGGAGAGAGTTCTATCACTTTCTGGAGGCTGCCGAAGGACAAGTCAAAGGTGTACAGGGAATTAAGGCTGATATTCCTCAATATATCATTCAAAAACTAGGCTTAAATAGAGATCCCATAGCAGAACTGCAACAAGAATTGAAAGATTGCAGTTGGTCGAATAATTCTTCTAGGTCGTCCTTGTGTATAACGTCGTCCACTCCTACTGCTAAGAAAAACCTTAATAATCCAAGTGAACAAGATTTTGAGGTAAGTTTATAATATTTAACATATCTTTTTTTTAACCCTAGAATTTTAAACCGGGGTAGATATCTACCCCCAGGTAAATTTTGATAAGTAAATAATAATAAGTAAAATCGTAACTGTACTTTTGAACATTTTTTTATATCTGTTAATTTTTTTCCATATTTTCCATGAGAGAAACAAAAATAGATTCTTGAAAACCAATATTTTATGGATATTTATTTCATTTTTTCATTGATCGGATTCTGAATTTATTTGAATTTTTAAAGTCCCAAATAAATAGAATTTTTTAGCAAAACATCATGATGGTACATTTTTTCTTAAAGCTCTAGGTGTCCCCTTTGAAATTCCGTTGGAAATTTGAAAATCGGTTATTTAGAAAAATAGTTGTAAACTTTTGTTTGTTAAATGGCGGTTTAACTGTTTTTCAGTACTTATAACCATTTAAATCAATTTTTAACCAACTAAATCTTGATAAAAGAGCAAAAATCCAATGGGATAAATTTTTACCCCGGTTTTTAGTTTACAGGTAAAAAAAATAGGTTTCTAGTTCTAGGGTTAATTTAATGGTTCATACTCGGTTAGAAAACCAAGAAAAAGCGGAGATTTTAGATGCTATAAAGAATATTATTGAGTTTTAGGCCACAACTATAAGTACATAGGTTATTTATTTAGAATAAAGTTGTGGTCAGAACTTGGCCTAATTTTAGATCTCAGTACTTAAGAGACCAATTTTTTTGGATAGGAACTTGGCCCTTATGTGTTTTTTTGGTAAAAATAAAGATTTACAGGATGGATTTTAATAAACTAATATAAACTAAAATAATAAATTATTATTTTTAATGGATTTAAATGTAAATTTTAGGTAGTTAAACTTATATCAAATGGTGCTTATGGGGCTGTGTATTTAACAAAACATAAACAGACCAAGCAAAGATTTGCGATGAAAAAAAAACAAAAATATCCTGATGCTAAGGAATCAAGTTGAACAGGTGTTCGCCGAAAGGGATATCCTTAGTTTTGCTGACAATCCTTTTGTAGTCAGCATGTATTGCAGTTTCGAAACGAAGAAACATTTATGTTTGGTTATGGAATACGTTGAAGGAGGGGACTGCGCTAGTCTACTAAAAAAATTGGTCCGTTGCCTCCCGATATGGCTAGATTTTATTTTGCTGAAACCGTTTTGGCTGTGGAATATCTTCATTCCTACGGTATTGTCCACAGAGATCTTAAGCCGGACAAGTAAGTGTTGATAAAAATTCGTTTGTAGCTACTAAAAAACTTAAAGATACAATGCAAGAAAACATACAACTTTTATGAAATGTTTTTGTGATGGTCAGTGTATGGTACATTTCACAATAATTCGTTGATTTCTCGTTTTACCTGCTACTGTTAGTCGTAAAACCAAGGAAGTTAAAGGTGTATGGAAGTCCAATGCTATGGCTCATTTGATCAAAAAATGTCCAGCCCAGTATGAAAATACTGTCAAGTTGGTCCCGGCGATTCGCGCAATAACAAAATTCCAGAAATAATTTAATCTTTCTTATTACCACTGATAATCAGTTGTAGTTAGCAACACATTAATTTATGAGAGCCTAATGGTTGTCAAGGTTTTTGGTGCAAGGGGCGCCGGCCTTGAAACTATATCGCCTGTATCGTCAACCGTCTCGTCTCATCATTCGTCATTTTCGTTGTGGTTGTGCCCTGTGCGCCGATTGTTTTGCTTGTGTGAGTACCTATATTTTGTGGTTGCAGAAGTTTTTGGATTGATAAAAACCTTCTTATTTTAGTGATTAGTATTTATTAAATTGTGACTATAATTTTGTGTTTATTGTTTGTTACTTGATAATATCGTAACAAAATGATTAGAGGTTGTATGGTTTTGTCTTGCAAATCCTACATACCCGGCATTTTTACTTTAGGTAAGTATTTCTTATATTTAAATTAGGTGTATCTTATGAGACGTAACGTTAGGTAACTAAAATAATAATATATTCATTATGAATAATAAAATAATGAAAATTTCATGGAAATAGCAGTGAAAAAAAGTAAGGCAATCTTAACTATCTTTTAGATGTTTTCCAAAATGTTTGTGTATTTCTGTGGATTATTAAAAAAAATAAGGTTTACATTTGTACTTTTATTTCATTTAATAATTTAGTACATTCTTTAAAAGGATCAAAAATTATTAATACTGGCAACCAGGAAATTTAATTATACAGCTCTTATTGATGAAAATAAATTTATATACTAAGTTACTTTTTGCTTAATGTAATTTTAGAAGAATTTAGATTTTTGAAATCTAATTTACATTATTCTTTTTTTGATCAACAAAAAAATATGTGAAATATTAGTACAATTATAAACATATAACATGACTTTAAATATTTAGTCAAAGAGTAAAGATTCATTTTTTGACTTTAATAATAAAAAAATCTTGTTTTTATACTGAAGAAAATTAACAATGAAATTAAAATGTTATTTTTTCGATTTTTGGCTAAAAAAAATACAAAGCCACAAAAATTGCTTTAAATGAAGGCTTCTTCCATATTATATCAGATGATATAAAATCCAATATTACACAATAATTTTAAATATTCTATGGTAGTATCGTTTAATAGCCAACAATTTTTGTGCAAATAAATTAAAAAAACAGGAATGCTTGAATTTGACTTTTGATGATGTCAACTTTATAGATAGTAACAAAGAATTATGGAAGTCCGGCTCTGATCTACTATTCATTGCGCAAACTTCGCGGGGCCAACCCCTCTATTCCCGCTGCCCTGCACGCCTGGACAATTTTGTTCTACAGTATTGGGCTTCCATACACCTTTAAACTTCCTTGCGTAAAACTCAATATACTTTGGGTACCCGCATGTAGGTCCGGACTTAAAATTTTCTTTATTTATTATTGTACCTACTTTTTGGTATATTATGTAGGTGATAGGCAAATTGCAGGTGTGGCATATTAAGCAGATTCTTTTCGTATTATTTCATCAGTCGTTTGGAGTTTGTCAAGGTATTTTCGTGTGTATTATTGAGCATCCAAAATAGCTAACCTAAACTGTTAGTATTAGTAGGTAATCAGGACCTGTACCGTTTGAAAAGGTGCGGTGCCTACACAGTAGATATTTGTCAGGCAACCTATTTATGGTTGGTATTTCCGCTGAGGGTTGTAATTTAAATTTTATTGCGGTCAAGAAATCAACGAATTATTGTGAAACGTACCATACTATATGTTTTAAGAGGAATAATGTTTATTTTTAAACCTTATTTAAAAAAAAATAGTAAATTTTGACGATAAAAATTAAGTTAATTTTATTTTCTGCTGAGACAATTTTCAAGTGACTGTAAACAAGACAAATCGCGCTCAAATAACAAAACATTCTAAAGAGTGTTACAGTCAAAAATGTCGAACTTTCTAGTAGAAACGTCAGATGGCACCTGGCAACACTCAGTGTTGATAGGGCTTAAAATATAGACAGTGCCTCTCATACATTTAATTTTATAACTGTAATATACCCTTCGTCTTCAAGATGACATATACATGTTAATAAAATATTATTTTAGCCTATTAATTACTGCTTTGGGTCACATTAAACTGACGGATTTTGGTCTTAGCAAGATGGGCCTTATGTCATGTAAGTAGTTTTTATTTTAATAGGACTGTAAGAAAAACATTTAGTCACATTTTTTTTACTTAGTCCTTTTTGAAATGTATTTTTGGCAAATTAAACTTTATTATTAATAATTGCTCTTGTAAGCATGAACTTTAGGAGGTTCTCTGATTTGATGGTCTGATTATTAGGCATTTTTTGGGATTATTTTGTGAGGACCAATAAAGAGATAGAACTTTGAAGTTTTTATCATTTAATTTATAAGTATTTATAGAGTATAGATATAAATTTTTAGCTAAAAATGTTTATTGGAACCAAAATTATAGCGCTCTGAAAACACCTGCCTCGAAAAAATGGACCCTCACTCCGTCCACGAAATCAGCTGATTGGCTTATCTGAACTAAAAAAATTGGCGGTGTTTTAATCTTTAAGCCTTAGTACATAGAATAAATTAGTATAAAAAAATAAAAATTGATTTTTGACAGACTTTGGAACAAAAAATTTCAAATTTCATGTATTCTTTTTAAATTTTTGTAAAAAAATAGAAATATTTTAAGTATTGGGGTGTTAATAGTTTATTCTGTGCGTCTATATGTGCTGAGTCAACCCTATAAATTTGAAGTAAATCGGTCAAGCCGTTCTCGAGATATGATGGAGGAAAGTTTGAAAAACATAGTTTGAGAAAATCGCGTTTGACGTTTAAGTACAAGGTGATCAGTTAAGGGTAGCGAGCGGCCATATCTCATAAGATATTGTTCGTATAGATTTGAGAAAAAAAATCAGAATAAAAGTCGCCAAGAGAAATTGCTGGAAATTATTTTCGAGTTTGTCAAACGTCCGCTAGAGGGCGTAACAACCAACACCAAGTAGAAAAATGGGATTTTTATAGAATTTTGTCTAATGAAAGTATATCGATGCTATCATTTTCATATTTACTGACCATATCCCTACATTTTTTGTCTAAAACGTTTTGTTCTATCTATCAAAATAAAGCGATGGGGGAAGTTCAATTTTTTTTTTAAACAAACCAAGATTTCTTCCGTTTCTTTTGACCGATTTTAGCAAACTTAGGCTCATATGAAAGAGCATAATTTGCACTACAAAACGCTTATTTGGTTTTGAATTTTTGACTTTTGCTGTCGCCGCTAGATGGCGTTAACTGAAATGGTAGCAAATTTTTGAGTTTTTTCCAAAAAAACAAATGTAATGGTATATTAATTTTTATATTTTTAAAGAGGATAAATTTCTCTATAATTTAATGAAAAGAATTTATTATCTACCTTTTTTGAACCGTTGATATTGACCAAAATATAATTTTATTACATTAAAATAAAAATCAGTTTTGTAATCTCTTATTAGTTGCTAACAAAAAGAACCTCCTGACTTTTTTTCGTTAGACAAACGGTTTTGGATTAAAAAAATAAAATAGGTTTACAAACTGTTACCTTATAATTATCATTGTAAACAGTATGTAAACCTATTTTATTTTTTTAATCAAAAATAAACTCTTCAACATACATCACCTCACGTTTTAATAGTTTCCTAAAATGTATTTTTAGTGGCCACCAACCTTTATGAGGGTTACATAGATACCGAAGCCCATCAGTTTTCGGACAAGCAGGTGTTTGGTACTCCAGAGTATATCGCTCCAGAAGTAATCCTCAGGCAGGGCTATGGTAAACCGGTCGATTGGTGGTCAATGGGGATTATCCTGTACGAATTTCTTGTTGGTTGTGTGCCGTTTTTCGGAGATACGCCTGAGGAGCTCTTTTCTCATACCGTTCATGGTAAGCATAAAATCAAAGGGCATTAGGCAAGTTTCACTAAGTCAAATATTTTTTAGTAAATATTGTGCCCCCCTGCGTTTTTTTCTTCTTTATTTTCTACTTTAAATGGGGTTTTTATTTGTAATTAGAAAATAATTGTACTTACACAAAATTAAGCTGAATATCCATTTTAAGAACACAAATTATTATGTTTTAAAACAGTGTGAACTGTGGAATATGATACGTTTACTTCGCGGCCTACTGACCTCATACTTATACCAGGATTTTCTTCCGCTATTTCCAAAATTCTTCCCTCTTGTTCCACAGTTATGTACCTCCCAGGATTTTCTGGTTGCAAACATCCCGTTTCTAAAACTCTATGGTACCGTTGTAGATAGAAATCTTTTAAGGTAAATTTGAGCTGCTAGATTAGCATTTTTGTTTGCCTCGCCGTAAATTAATAACATTTCGTCATATTCCCGATTGCACAATGCACAACGACTTGATGGACACTACCACAGGTACGCTGTGCTTGTTTAATTTTACCGGACTTTTTATTGAAAAGGTCTTGTTATATTTTGGCTTCTGGTTTATTTTGAAGACAAAAATGTTTTATATAAAATTGTAGGATTTTCCTATTATCTTAACATGAGGAAAAAAATATCGCAAAAATGGAAAAATATTCACTTAACTTTTTTAATAAAAATTTTCTATCTTTGATATTTATTTTTGATATTTAAAAATAATATATATATATATATATATATATATATATATATATATATATATATATATATATATATATATATCATATATATATATATATAATATATATAATATATATATATATATATATATATATATATATATATGATGATATTTGGATGAACCATTTTTAAAGATATTTTTTGGTTAAATTATTAATAAATTACAAAATGGTTTCATATTAGTATCAAGAAAGCCATGGAAATAATAAAATTGTTATGTTGCTGAATTTGGTGAGGATTTTCTCTGTACCAATAATGTTTATTTTTGTGATTAAACATTCCCGCTAGAGTGAAGGAAGACTTGTCGGTGAATAAAATTTTATTTAAAAACTTTGGATCCTGCTGCATAAATCTAGCTATTTCCAATGCATACTTAGGTCAGGTCGGTCGGGGCATGTATTGTTCAGGAAGATTCCGAACGGACATCAATTTATAAGGATAAAATTTGTAAAATTTTAAGGTTAAATAAATTTTATAATCTGTTTTATTAAGTTTAGATGCCGCATCCGAGATTGATATTTCAGGATTTTCTAAAATTATGAAAAGTAGTTAGTGCTAGTCCAATAGAAAAAGTATAATAATTATCCTGAAGAAACGGGGATATTCAAAACTTTGTTATTTCGTGCTGCAGTCCTTTTTTTTTATTTTAAATCTTTTTCGTTCAATAAACTTACTTACTATGTATTTAATGGAATCTATAGATGGTACCCGTTGTTAAAGATATAATACGTAATATTCCCTTTGCACTATCGTCACATTATTATTTTTACTATAAAAAAGACATACAATACAAGCATAATATTGATTTTTTTGTTCTTCTGAATAGCCCATCGACAAAAAAGCAATACAAACTACTTTTAATAGTTAAAATGATAAGGCGTGTTGTTAAATTTATCAGATGGTTTTGCGCTGAAATCTATCGTGACGTCACACTGGATTACCTCTAGTTTTATCCTTGTCCATATACTACTAAAACAACGGCCATCTTTCTTTAGCGCTTTTCCATCAATTAATTTAAAAACGACTTGATAAAACAGCGATTAGTGCGCACGATTCATCGATGAATTTAACAACACGCCTATATATTTCAACTTTTTAAATATCAGTACGTCAAATTTATTAAAACATTTTTATTGTTTTTCATAGCTTTCTTGATACTAATATGATTTTTTTTTTTCAATTTATTTGTATTTTAAGCTTAAATATCTCAAAAATGGTTCATCCAAATATCATCAATGTAATGAAATCAGAAAAAAAAAGATCTTTTCGTGTAGCGCATAATAAAGGTTGAAGTTGCCTATTTTTTCGGTTTTTTTATTGCGATATTTTTTTACTAATAATTTCAGAAGAAAATAGGGAAAAAAAAATTATATGAAACATTTTTTTCTGTCTTCAAAAATAAAGGTTTCAAAAGCCACGTAAATATAATCAAAGACCCTTACACTGAAACATTTAAAACTTAGTTTATTTTATTAGCAAATTAATCTACCGATGAGCGATTTAGACGAAAGTTGCCAATTGTTAAGCGACTCAGAAATAATTGCTACCAAAGTTAATAACTTTGATATCGTTTAGACAAACGTTTGTCAAGTTTTGACAGATATGTCATATGAACTTTTTGACTTGTTTTGAGCTCCACTATCGCTCAATAAAATCGTGAGCATCGTACTTTTTACACCCTGTATTCAATTTAGTACCATTAAAAAAAAATGTGAAGCTTGCCTGTTGAAATTTTAAGTAAGAATAGTAAAAAAGGGTTATTTAATGTTTTAGATGACATAGAATGGCCGGAAACCGAGGATTGGTCAATACAAGAAGAAGCCAAAGATCTCATAACCGCCTTACTTCAACATTCACCAAGGGATCGATTAGGAACCGGGGGAGCTCATGAAGTAAAAGAGCATGTCTATTTTCAGGGGCTTGATTGGAATTCCTTGCTTAGACAAAAAGCTGAGTTTGTGCCGCAGCTTGAGCATGATGAAGATACTAGTTATTTTGATAGTAAGTAAAGTAAAAGTAAAATAATATTTTTATTTGTTAAAATAATAAACTTTGTAATGGTGGGAATAACGAAGTAGTTGATTCTCAGTTTAAAAATCGTATCTAGGTCGCATGGACAGATACAGTCATGAAATTGAGGATGACACGGATGACACCGACGATTCTCCGGTATTTGGGATGTTTTCCTCGTGCTCACCGCAGTATAGAAAAACTCATGGATCCAAATTGAGTCTTACGTCTGATACGAGCAGTTTGAAATCGAGCTCTCTCGCTACTACAGAAGTATCCACTCCAGAAGCTTCCGGAAATGATACCAAACCGAAACTTAAAACATCTATTAGTCTTGCTTTGACTGCGCCTGAAAAGGAATATAGGATGCCTCCGAAATCTACCGAATCCCGAAAGGTAAGACAGTGTTATTCGGAAAAAAAATAAAGGTAATTGTTTATAAAAAATTAAAAAATAGAGATATTAACATGTTTTTTTTTATTTTGTTTTATTTTACGGCGCATTTACGAATCTTTGTTTTATATTCTAGGTGTAAAGACAAATTATAAAAAAAAGACAATTATTTTTGGATTTTTTAAGAAAAGAAAATTTCATCAAAAAATTTGCCATTTTTTTTTTTTTAATTTTCTTATTTTTGATGAGCTATAGAAATAAAAATATTTGATAACTCAAAAAAAAACAAAAGCAACCAAAGGAAGCAAAAAAGTTTGTTGGTTATAGAGAAATAATGAAAGTCTCTTAGAATATATCTTTCCAGATTTCACTGGACCTTTCTCTGTGCACCATCACGACACCAGAATCTTCACAAACGGATAGCGACGACGTATCTCCGCAAATCCACAACAGGAGGAGAAAAACTGTCCACGGCCGCGATATTTTACCCAAATTTTCGATTTCGGTAGAAGATGAACCCAGCAGTTTAGAAACTGGAACATCGTCTTCGGAGAACAGGGAATTGTCTCCTTTGGGAAGAGTTCAAGTAACAAATACACCGGCGAAGCATAAGTCCCGATCAGTGGTTAAGAGTGCTTCTGCTTCTGGATTGTCGCTGATGATTCCTTCAGGTAAAATATTTGTGTTTTATTTCGTAACTTCTTAATTTTATTTAAGACTTTGCGACAAATTTGCAGACGATTTTCAAGCTCCACCATGCAGCATCCATTCGCCTAGCGGTGGAGGTGGCTCTAGTACAGCTAGTTCCCGGGATACGTCACCTTGTCGTGAATTGTCTCCGTTAGTTACGAGCTTAAAGCCACCCATAATCATTAGAAGAGGACCCAAAGGTTTCGGCTTTACTGTGCACACCATCAGGGTGTACTATGGAGACACGGACGTTTATACTATGCATCATTTGGTTATGGTATGTATTCTATTGTCAGTGCATTTTTGCATTGTTAAGTTTGTTAAATTTTTGTATATGTAGTATGTAGGAAGGTGTAATTTTAAATATGTATTGCTTAGCTTAGAGGTTTGTAGTTTTGGAGGAATTTGTGGCCGATTTGTGTTTTGGATAACCTGCAAGGGATTGCGACTCTTCTGTATTATTGTAAATGTGGCGTAATGCCAATATAGGTTTTTATAAATTAGATATTTTCCAAAAAAAAACTATGTGATGCACTTAAACTTAACCCTATAACATTTTACATATTCTCTTGAGCTGTTTTTATAGATTTGTTGCTTGAAATTTTTTCTGTTGCGATTGTTGCAACGCATTGTATGAATCAAAAAGTTTTAATTTGGTTTTTACAATGTTGATACATACTTAAAGTTTGGTTTTACATAGCTTTGAAGAGCAAATCACGTAGGTGACGTCCCCCATTCTGGATACATTGAGTAAACCGATTTCTGGTGCTTCTCATGACTCTTTCAAGCATAGCAGGCGTTATGTTGGCAATTTCTTCCTAGATGTTGTTCTTTAAATCTTGAACGATCCTTGGAGGGTTCACATAAACACGGATTTCAAAAACCCCATAGAAAAAATCACAAGCGGTAAATCGGAGATCGTGCCGGCTTATGCAAATCGCCCCTGATCATAAAAGGAAGTTATGCTGCCGTGCCAGAAATCGGTTTACTCAATGTATCGAGAATGGGGGACGTCAACTACGTGATTAGCTCTTCAAGCTATGTAAAACAAAACTTTAGGTATGTACCCGGCTATTTTGATTGTTTTTTAGGATACCAACGTTAAGATATATTGTCACTATACAGTTAACTTAGGTGAGCGTCGAGCGTTGGTTAAAATATATTTTTAATTATCAGTTTAAAAATATATTGGTGCAGTCATTTTATACTTAAAAATTTTGCAAAATAATTAGATAAGTTTTTTACAAATTTCAGTAAGTTGGTAAACCTTATTGTCAAAACAAGTGCAGCAATAAATTTCAAACTGTAAAAGTGTTGACTAAAATTGCATGCAAAAAAAATTGCGGCAAAAAGTATTTAGCAGTTACATTTTCTGAGCTAAGTCATTCTATCCTTATCCAGTTGGTTTTTTTCGACAACATCTTATTCCCAAAAAACTGTTTTTTCTCGTTAAGGAGCTGTGGATTTGTCTCTTATGTGTCAAGATATACATACATGTACCCAGATGTTTTTTATCATCGGAACAAGTTTGTCTTTGCGCAAGGCTAGAACATGTCGCATGCGCAATATACTGAGGCTGTATATTGCGCATGTGCTGATGCTAATTTCGGAGTGGTGTAATATTGAAACATAGGGGTCTTATAGTTCTTGATCTAAATCCAGTCAGTTCCGTCAGCTTGGTTAAAAAGAAGATGTGTTTGTTTCAAATGGACGCAGAGATTTTTGACACTTTTCTACAAGTAGTGTTTTTCAAAATTTTGTAAAATTTTTAAATTAAGTCTTAAATTTACCTATTGGTTGATGCATTGTAATTATAACATGCTAATTCCGCATATTGATTCTAAATAGGAGAAAATACGAAGTTTTATTTGCATAAAAATCCAATTTTTTGGGATCGTAAGGAAATTACAAAATTATTGCCTAGGTAAAGAACTTCCAAAAAAGGGAAATTTTCCCCTGCCAAATTTTAAAAACAAACTATGTTTTGTTTTTAATTTTTTATTGAATTTTTAATTTATTATTTTTTAATTTATATAGGGAGGACATTAAAAAACCTTTTTTAAATTTAAGCAAAAAATTTTTAATTAAATAAAAATGCATAAATAAATTTTTTACTTTGGTTTTTGTTTTTTACTTTGATATTTTTATTGTTATTTTGAAAAATAAAAAAACTCAATAAAGTAAAAATTAGGAAGGTTTTCTTTAACCGAAAAATTTATGATATTTTATAATGCGTTTATATAAATTATATAAAATAAATAAAAGTTAAAATAGACTTTTTGTCTATACAAATTTACAAATATTTGATTGCACCTCTATTAGGGTTCATATTTATGCAATGAACCCCACAAACATAGTTTTGTTGGTGGTAATGCAACTCTCCAAGTGCAGTACGAAAACTCTCCGGGTAGATTTGTTGTGAACTCGTAAAAACCAGTTCCGTTACATCGGGTAAATCACAGGGTAAATAATATTATTTTTGTGCCAAAATAATTTGTTATATTTAAACAGGTGTAAATCGCTTACAGGCAAATAAATAATGAGTACAAGTAAAAAAAAAAAAGTTGGAGTGGCTCCTTCCATATTCTACTTTTTTATTTAACGTGAAAGAGATGTTTTTTATCTTTGAACGGTCCACGAAGGCTGTGGCCCAAGCACTAACGTACCGTGGGTATCTTAAGTGGGGTGAGAGAAAGTTTGTTCACACGGGACTTAAATATTTGGAGACTGGAAGAAGAAGGGAAAAACCCTTTTTGCGGGTAGCAGTTTTCATAGTCTGGACACTCTAGGATGAAGGAACTACGAAGCAGGAAGTTCAGGGCCTCTTAGCTAAACTGTAAATGGATGCATAAAAGTTGCACCAAGTGTTGCTCCGTTGGGAGCTGCCAGAGGAGTATTATACTGGAACCCTCTAAGCAGAAGCCGGAAAATGCGATTAACCTACGCTTGGTTTTCAAATCAGGCTTATTGACTGGCTTAAGAAAATGGTGCAGTTGGAGTTGGTGCAGAATTTGTAATTTTGAATTTATTTGTCGAAACCATATTAAATTGGGCGACATGTTAAAAGTCCACAACATTTAGAAAATATGCAAAGTTTTTGGGGTCATCCAAATCCACAGAACGAAAACATTATGTATCAAACGCAGACTTCTGCATGGATTTGTGTAAAGATTTTATTGCAGCTGATATTCTTCTTTATTAAATAAATTATCGGTCCACGAGGACATTTTTGAAAAAAATACTACCACAGAAAAGTACCAGACGAATCAACTCTGCATAAAACTATATTGATAAGGTCTATTTAAAAACACAATGGACAAAATACGACACAATCTGGAAGAAAAAAAGTTATGGTTTAGTGTCGATGAAACCACTGATATCAAGGGAAGATATGTTGTTAATATTATAGTTGCAACTTTAAGTTATCACGAACCTGGAAACTTATATTTAATTAACAGTAAATTTCTTTCTCAAATCAATAGTGGGACAATAACAAAAATTTGTAATAGAAAGTATTACTTTACTACTGTCAGGCACTAATATTTAGAAAAGTGGCGTTTTTTTTTGGATAGTGCTGCATATATGCTGAATGCAGGACGACAGTTAAAAGAACATTTTCCCAAATTGCTTAATATGACATGTTTAGCTCATGCCCACTTATTGATACTTTAGTTATCGAGATAAAAATGTTTTTCTTAAGTCACCTGCGCGTATTACGAAATTTAAAGATATGTGTATTAATGTCGCATTACCGCCACAATCTGCTATTACAAGGTAGGGAATATGGCTATCAGCAGTTAACATACTCGTATTACCATATATATTACAAGGTGGTAAAAAATATTATCGACAGTTTACAAGATAATGCTTTAAGTGTGAAAAAAGTTATAAATGCACAAATTTGATTTAAAATGTATTTTTGAAAATTTTGGATATCTTCCGGATGTGATTGAACAGTTATAAAAACAAAATGCCCACCTAGTGTCTTTATTTCATGTATTTTAAATTACTATAGACAAGCTTAAATCTGTTCCCAATAAAATTGGTGGCATTAAAATTGCATGTACAAAAAATCTTGGAAAGAAATCCAGAATTTTTAGAAATAAAACATATTTCTGAGGCACTACAAAATAAAAGAACTGACTTGTAAAATAATTTTCGTTACAAGCTGTGATGCCAAAAGAAGCTTTTTTAGACTTAGAGATATTTTAAATTATAAAAGAACCAATTTTTACCGAAACCAACTTTAAAAAGACGTTAGTTATATCATGTAGTGCAAATAAATTGTGAAACACTTCTGTTATGTTTTTATTTCATATTTTTTTAAATTTATTTATAATTAATATATCCTACGCACGCCAATGAATTTACTAGACATAAAAAACGTAGAGGGAACAAGCTCGTTCCGAAATCCGGGCCCTATTTATGACAGCCTACAAAGGCTTCCAGAACTTATTCAAGTCACCACTGCGCGAAATGTAGTGAATTAATAATTCAGTATGTTAATATAGGTTTTTTATTTTAAGAAAAATTTCTTTAATAAAACAGAGAAGAATATACAGGGTATAAAAAGTATGATGCTTACGATTTTAATGGGCAATAGTGGAGCTCAAAACAAGTTAAAAAGTTTATATGACATCTGTCAAAACTTGACAGATTTTTGTCTAAACGATATCAAAGTTACAAACTGTGGAAGCAATTATTTCTGAAAAGCTTAATAATTGGAAACTTTCGTCTTAATGGTTTATCAGTAGATTCATATGCTACTAAAATATATTTTTTTAAGTTTTAAATGTTTTAATCCATAAATTAGAAAAAATAATAGTAGTTTTTTCTCCAGTTAAAAATTTAAAAAACAATTGGCAACAGCGCTACCCAAAAGCCTCGTGTAGTCATGCATTGTGCTGGTGGCGATATGTTTGTCCGTTGTAGGTCAAAATGTTTTTAAATCGGCAAAATATGCCGATATGTTATTAATTTACAGCAAGACAAACCAAAATGCTAATCTAGCAGCTCAAATTAACCGTGAAAGATTTCCACGACAGCTACATCCATTTAAGACAACCATAGTGCAGGCGTACCAAAGAGATTTAAAAACGGGATGTGTGCAATCGATAAATCTTATTCTTTAAGCCAAATAAAGAAGTATTGTTTTAAAACATAATAATTTGTCTTCTTAAAATGGATATTCAGCTTAATTTTGTGGTAAGTACACCTTTATGTAAATAAACAAAAAGTGTAAATATGTAAAACCTCGCAAAAAAACGTTACACGTTCGACTCGATGTGATGACGCGGGCGCGGTGTTGCCAGATTTTTTAAACTTTAAAAAGTCATATTTTGAAAACAATTAACTTTTGACCCATGTGTTTTTGGCTTTTTTGACATGTTTTGAGCTTCACTATCGCCCATTAAAATCGTGAGGGTCATACTTTTTACATCCTGTATATAGTTTTTTTTTATTTTGCTTTGGTATATTGTTTATAGTTTTTCAAAAAGGATTTTCTTGGAAATAATGTTCCATTAATTCTGACTTGGTATAAACGTGCTATTTTAAAAGTATAAGTTCTTAGTCCCCCTGTATATTGTTTAAAAAAAATGTAGTATTGTGCTCTGTTGCTATTGATAGCTTGTGGCTTTGGGACACTGCGTATTTTTCAGGAACTGTCACCTTTAAGATTTGCATGTTGTAAACAGAGATTGTTAGTTTGGGCTTGGTTTAAGCTGAGGTAAGTTAAACCATTTTAAAGCCTATAGCTACGAAGTTAGATAAGTTATGTTTATCATGAACTTTCTACAGTGGTTGTGATTCAAAAATAGTAGCCGAAATGCTGGATTAAAACCAATAACTCCGGACCTTTGGGGATATTAAATTTGTAAAAATCACGAATCTATTTATTTTTTCTTTTTTAAGGCTGTTGATGAAGGAACCCCCGCATTCGAAGCGGGTCTACGACCAGCAGATCTTATCACACACATCAACGGCGAGGCTGTCCAAGGTCTTTATCACACCCAGGTACTGCAGTTATTGCTAGGCGGTGCAGAACACGTGAGCTTACGAGCAACTCCTCTGGAACAAACTTCGATCAAAACGGGAGGTAGAAAACGAGAACCAGGCCAGAGCAAATTGGCCAAGCGGAGTCTAAATAGGCAAAAGAAACAGAAGAGAGACAGCGATAAACGTAGGAAGACATCTTTATTCCGGAGAATAAGCTCAAAACGGGCGAGCGTTGAAATGCAACAAGTAAGTTCATACTTAAGAAAATACTGTTAAAACTAGCTATATTTACCGTTAATGTTTATTTTTCAGATTGCCGCAAATATTCAGTCACCAGTAAGCGTCACTCCAAGCAGAAGTTTCCAGTCTTTCCCGCGAAGCGACAGTAGTTTTTCCTCGAGCACTGTCAGAAGTGTAGGAGGCAATCGATCCAGTCTCTCTCCCTCCGATTCATTTAGCCAACATTCTAGTAATTCCTCTCCCGTTTCGACTTCTTCAGGAACACCGTCACCAACTACTGTACCGAATGGAAGAAACAATAAGCAACACTATCAAAGGCCTTCTACATTACACGGTCTAAAACACAAACTACATTCAACGGGGTGCCCTAAAGCTCTTCATACTACAGGACCTTCTTGTCCTGCGGTCCCCAACAGAAGAAAATCTGTGGGACACATTCCTCTTTCTCCTTTGGCGAGAACTCCTCTCCTTCCCCACTCCCTGCATCACCAACAAGGTCGCCGAGTCCATTGGCGTTCCCCATAGGCCATCAGCTAGGTAAGGAGAACAGTTTTTTATTGTTTTTTTATAACAAATATATGCATTTATTTATTCATTTGTTGGCATCTTTGTAGTTAAATATAAATTAACATATCAAGGGAGTTCTGTGGTTTGACGGTCTGATTTTTATGCATTTTCGGATTTTTTTGTGAGGAACAATGAAGAGAAAAGCCGGAAAAACGCTTAAAACAGACCTTTTTTGAAAAATTCGTATCTCCGTAAATTTTTAATATTAAGAGCTGATTTTTTGGGAAATGATAGTCAATAACATACACTTTGAGCTGCTGAAAGATGAAAATTGTCGCATTAATAGTTTTTATTCAATATTCAAGTGCCGTGAATATTAGGCAAATGGTCCGATTTGAATTTTTAAAACGGCTTTTTAAAGTTGAGATTAAAAGCTAAAAATTTTATATCTCACATTTTCATATAAGTTTGGACAACATTGTTAAAAATGCTTGTGAACCTAGCGCGTCGAGCGAAAATTCGCGACCGAGACCTACTAAGTCGACCATGAAGGGGGCACCCAGCAGCAAAGGAGAAGCAAGAGCTGGGGCTGCGTATTCGCTGCTAGGTGCCCCTCCACGGTCGACTCAGTGTCTTGGTCGCGAATTTTCGCTCGACGCAAGGTTCACAAGCATTTAACAAGTTCCTCAAACTTTATGAAAATGTAAGATATACATTTGTAGCTTTTAATCTTAACTTTATAAAGCCGTTTTTTAAATTCAAATCGGACATTTGCCTAATATTCACGGCACTTCAAGATAAGGGCCTAATTTGTTTATAGTGCGATTGAATAAAAACTATTAATGCGACAATTTTCATATTTCGGCAGCTTAAAGTATATGTTATTGACTATCATTTCCCAAAAAATCAGCTCTTAATATTAAAAATTAACGGAGATACTAATTTTTGAAAAAAGGTCTGTTTTTAAGGGTTTTTCCGGCTTTTCTCGGTGAAAAATGGTCGAATCGGGATTTTTCAGTAGGTTTTTGAATTCTCTACAAACGGTCTTTTATGAGTAAAGTGATATAGCCAGTAAATTTTGTTATATTTAAAAAAAAACGAAAAAAGGCCCTTTTTTAATAATTATTGTTTAAAAAAATTACCTGAAAAAAAAATTGGTTCAATTTTTGATTTTAGTAATCTACAGGTTATTCCGGAAGTCATGACGCAGTCAGATATCTGTTAACATTAATTACAAAAATGACCTTTTTTTGCTATAATGATTGAACTACCCCTTTAATAATGAAAAACTTATTTGACTTACACAAAAACCCACAATTTTACACAACCATTTCTAATTTCTTTGTATCCATAGGTGTATTGTTCACAGGTAGTTCTAATACTACACAATCCTACAGTCCGAGCGCGGGCAGTGCTCCCATTACGGTGGCCGCCCAATCGAAAAAAAGTTTTGCACGGCCCAAAGGTGCAGAACCGGGCTCGCCCTTGCTAAGAAGGGCGTTATCCCCTGATCGTTTGCACCCACGGAGTGCAGAAACGAAATGTTCGATATCGCCACTGTGTTCGTCGGGCAGTGCTACGCCAGCGGTCAAAAGTCAGTCCAGAACTGGTAATTCCACGGTCTGGAGACCTAATGCCCCAAATGAAAAAGAAAAAGAAGCCGAGGTGGAGCCACCACAGCCCTGCGAAATTGGTAAGCTATCTATTCTTATATATTTTCAGTAAAACTAATAGAATCAAACAAAAATCATATGGGTACATAATATAGATAATAAAATACCATTTTAAAAACTGTCATATAAGCATCTACCGGGTGTCCAAATAAGAAAGGCTGTATCTCAGAAAATGTTTATCGCACAGCGTTGGAAAAAAATATTTTTAGGAAAAGTGGTCAACAAAAATAGCTGGAAATTATTTTCATGTTTCTGAAATGGCCGCTAGGGGGCGTAACTGCCATCTTTAATCTAAAAAGTGATGTTTCTGTGAATTTTGCCACATCAACCTAACAAAAAAATACCTAATCTTTAAAGTCGAGCATAATTTGAACGTTTTTTGTTTGAAAATTTTTGCTGTATCTTTAAAAATAAAGTGGTGAAGGCTATTGAAAGGTTTCCATAAAAACAACTCTGTATCTTCAAAACGGCTAAGCCGATTTTAACAAACTTGGGCTAGTTGACAAGAGCTATTCTTGGGCTATAAATGTTATAATATTTAAAGTTTTTGTTAGTTTCACATGTCGCCGCTAGAGGGCCTTTTTCGATATTCCGACAGAAATGGTTAATTTTCTTTAAAAATTAAATGCATTTTTTTATTATTACAAAGTAGATAAATAATGCCTAAACAAGCTCGCAAAAACCGTATCTCGATATTTTGTTACCTAAAATTTAGGCCAAAGAAAATTTTATACGTTAATATCTCAAAAACTATTAAACCTACAAAATATTTATAGGACATTAATTATGTATTTTTACGAAACCTTTAATTTAGGTTTATAATCTTTTCGTCTAAATTCAATACTTTACGAGTTATAATTTTAAAAAAATGGATTTTCAGGGGTATACCCTAAAAAAATCCTGAAAATTCGATTTATTGATTAGAACTCGTTAAGTACTGCATTTAGCCGAAAAGATTATATAACCTAAATTAAAGGTTCCGTTAAAATACATAATTTATGTCATATAACATTTCTTGTAGCTTTTATAGTTTTAGTTAAGGAACAAGATATCGAGATACACTTTTCGCGAGCTTGTTTAAGCATCATTTGGCTACTTTTTTATGAAAAAAATCATACAAATGCATTTAATTTTTTTGGGAAAATTACCATTTCTGTGAGAATGTCGAAAAAAGCCCTCTAGCGGTGATATGTGAAACTAACAATACTTCAAATATTATTACATGTATAGCCCAAAAATCGCACTTTTCAACTAGGCCGAGTTTATTAAAATCGGCTTAGTCGTTTTGAAGATACAAAGTTTTTTTTACAAAATCCTTTAAGTACCCTCCACCACTGTATTTTTAGATATACAGCAAAAATTGTTGAACAAAAAAGATTTAAATTATGCCCGACTTTAAAGATCAGGTATTTTTTGTTGGGTTAATATGGCAAAATTCACAGAAACATCATTTAATTCAAATAATTTACCTAGCCATTTCACAAACTTGAAAATACCAGTTATACCAAAAATATTATTTCCTCAACGCTGTGTAATAAACTTAAATTTTTTCTGGGTCCCATGTCTAATTTTTTTAGATAAAAAAATAGATTACCTGAAAATAAATTTAAGGTTAGGAATTTGAATTATTGTTTTATTAATTATAGAACAAAATATATTTCAAACAAAGCTTTTTTTATTATATACATAAATTTTTACCAAAAAAAAAATTACTCTAAATCCTTAATTGAGTTGTGTGAAATTTGCCTGTTAGTTATATAAATCTTAATAAACAAATCACCAGTCAGGGATTTTTAATAATAAAATGCAGTTTGACCTAAAAATTGATGGTTTTAAGCTTTTTTTTTCAAGTACCACTCTGTATACCGACTCACTTGTAATTCATATTACATAATATGATTCATGTTCTTAGTATTTCAAGAATCTATCGATTACAACACCTAAAAATTTTGTATTTGTCACTATTTTCGTCATCGTTCTGTTTGGTATTCAAAGTGATAATTGTCTTCGTCATTTATAACAAGCTTAATTAACAACAAACCGTTGTTTTTATAAATGAACTTTTGGTGTATTCGATTAATTCTTCAACTTCTTATTTTTTAAGCCTATTTTTTTAACGAACTTATTCTATTTCTTTTTACTTGCCAACAAGTTGATGAAGAATGCTGCTGTAAGGGTATGGTTCTTAAAGCATAATTATGTTTGATGTTATTGCATGTAGATATTAAAACATTCTGCATTAACTTAAAATTTAAAAAGGGCAAGTTAATTGAAATTTATCACAGGTTCGTAGAAACCCCATGAAAAGGTCAAATTTTAATTTTTTAAAACACTACTAGAAGCAGCCTTGCCGCTCGGCCGTGCGAACATGACAAGGCCGCCTCTAGAAGAATACAAAAACTTGTTTTTGGACCGATATGATACATATTTGTTCAGTTGTGTTTGCTCCAACCTTTTAATGTATATTTGTTATTATTTTAATTTAAAATCTCCGTTATTTTTTTATTAATCATTTTTTTTGTATTTTTAGCGTCAGTTCCTGCATCAGAGAATCGTTTATCCCTAACACTATCCGGTCCGGGGGAATTCTTACCGAGAATAGCTGAAGAAAAGGATTCTCCCACCAACGGCCAAGAAGCAAAGGATAAAAACCAGGAGGGAAAAGATAAAACTGAGGACGGAAAGGATAAGAATAAAGGTCAAAAGGAAACGGCCTTAGAAAGTAAAGAAAAACTGGATTTAAAAGTTGAAAGTAGTCAAGAAATTACCAAGAAAACACAAGTAGGGCAAGACAAAGTTTTAGATAGTAAAGAAAAAAATCAAGATGTTAAATTTGAAAAATGTCTACAAAGAAAAGAAAGTAACCAAGGAAACAAACAAAGAAAGGATCAGGAAGAAAAAACACTTAGATGTGGTAACTTAAATACTCCATCTATAAATTTGACTGACCAAGTATCCAACAAAGCACAGGAAATTAAAAAGGTTGAGCCTACTACTTCAGAAGAAACACACGTTGAAAAATTTAGTGAAAAAAATTCTGGTAAGAAAGATGTAAGTTCTAAAGTTCAGATTAAGACGCAACCGTTATCTGAGACTGATAAAAAGGACAAAAATCTTCAAAAAAACACCGAAGTAAAAAAAGAAAAAGATGCCGCATCGAAAAGCCATCAAAAGGAAAAGACAGAAAAAGTGCAGCAAAACGAACCAAACAGTTCTAAGAGTAAATCTGAGAACAAACAGAAAGACAAGTCTTTTTTAAAAGTAGAAGAAAAGGATAGCAAATCTAGCAAATCTAAAAAATAGGATTTTTTTCTGAAAAGAAATAAAACTTTGTTTTTTGCGTGTAGAGTCGAACTGTTTTCCGTATAATATGTGTGCTCTTAGTCCGTGAATGTATATTTGTAAAGTGCTGTTTGAATTGCAACTTTTATTTTTTGGGGAGTATTTCTATTTCCGCTTCTATGTCTTTTTGTGTTGTGTAGAGTGTATAAATTAAGTACATGGCCCGACTTTGGGGGATTATTCCTTAATTTATTTTAACGCAAAAATTTCATAAAAACATTTGCTCTAAGTGGATTGATTTTAGTTATTTCATGTCCGTTTTTGAAAATAAAGCAAATAATTTGTGTTAAAATTAGGGGTGTGCAAATAATTCTAACTTATGAATTATTCGTACCGAATAATTCGTATTTTCGAATTATTCGAAAGTTGTGGAATAATTCAAAATTTTTTAAATAAGTCGAAAATTTTGAATAATTCGAATTTCCAGTTTTTACAAACGATCTGGAAGATTTGAATTATTCAAATGATTTTGAATTATTCGAAATTGTTCTTAATAATTTGAAATATTTTTGAATAACTTTTGAATAATCCGGATTTTCGAATTATTTAATTCGAACGCTAGTTAAAATATTATTCCTGGACTTTTTTTTAAAAAAACTTTTTAGTACTTCATGAACTTTTTGTTTTAGATTTATTTAAGGAAGAAACCTGTAGAAAGAATGTACTTTATTGGCCTTTTTTTGTGAATACTATTGCTGCTTATGCTTTCTTTAAATTTTGTTCTTTTTGTTTGCTTTCTTTGTATTTATGTTTATAAAATTTTTAATGGCTGCTATCGAAACTTTATTACTTTGTATGTCAGTTTTAGAACGTGGGAACTACTTTTTTTAGGCTATTATATGTAAATGGCAGAACATATCATACCAACAGCAAATATAATCGAAAAATTGTATATTAAAATTTACTGGATTTTATATACTCGGCTTAAAAGGAATTTGAATGTATTTTTTATAATAATTCTTTGTACAAATTGTTTTTGTTTTTTTTAGTCAGATTCCTAGTTTACCCATGGAAACAGCCACATTGTATGTTTTAAATGATTAATATAATTTTTATTGTACACTTTTTTAGAGATTAATTTAGTGATATAAGGTTTAATAGCACCATTATTAACAGTTCTTCTACAGTTATTGAAAAAGTGGCTTAGGTAGATGATTTTTTTTAAATTATTATCTTATGAACAGTTTTTTAATAATTGGAGCACAGTCAATGATGAACCCATCAAAGTCCTTATGTCAATACATTTTTCTTGAATATCTTTATATAATTTTTTATATAACTACAGATATAAATGTTTAAAAATAATATATATAATTAAAAATTTTATACAACATTATATATTTGTATTCAGGTATTAATTTAAAATTATAGTTTCCAAGTTTTAAAACTGAAATACAGAATAAATTCGTCAAATTATAGCAGCACCACTAATATATGTTACATTCTTAAATCTGCTTCTTTAAACTAATAGTTCGGAAAAGACCTGGTTTTGGTAACATCACGGTTTCTTGGGTACCAAAATTTACAATTAAATAAGACCACCAAAAACTACGAAATTAAAAAAATACTTTAAATAATTGCAAATCTTTATTTTTTAGGCGTATATCATCAAATATTGCTTCACATGTGAAAAATATATAAATATATATATATATATATATATATATATATATATATATATATATATATATATATATATATATATATATATATATATATAAAATCAGTGATATGGATATACGCCTAAAAAGATTTGCTATTATTTTAATCGACAATAATCCCGACACAATTAGGGATTTTCAAGTTGTAGTTAGATTACCCTAGCGAGCAGAAGCCGGCGTTCTCTGTAATTCGAAATGATCTAAGAACGTAGCAGTTGTTAAACAAAATAAATACACTTTAATTGGTAGTTTGAAATTACTGCTCAATAAATTTTTAGCATTGTTATTGTATGACTTCGTTTACACAATTTTAAATACTCCACACAAAAATGTTGTGGTTATGATATGAATAATTCAGATGTGATGTTAGATGTAATTATTACTTATTAAATTTTAAGCATCCCTTATTTTTAAAAAAGGCTGTTTTAACAATTTTATTGTTGTAAATTTCAAATATAAAATTGCGGTTTGTATATTTATTCTTATTTTAGAATTTCTGTCTTTGCTTTTATACATTGTTCTACAAATGTACGAACTATATATTTATATAATATATATATATATTGCTTTACCTGAACAATTCGATCTCATATCTAAAAATTTCTTTTGAAATATTGCAATTTTCTGTTTATTATTGGATCATTTTTTTCTGTGAATTTCACATTTAGTTTTAACTATTCCATTTATATTTAGCATTAGTGGTGAATGTCATGCAATGTTTTTTACATAAAGTAAAAATTATTATTACAAATATTTCACTTTTTTTAATATTCTTTATTTAATTTGATGGTGCACATAAATAGTATTAAACTAAATAAGAAATGACCAGTTTTTTTTAATGTGATTTTGTAGGGAGCTTTGGGGTTAGGAAATACATAAATATCTCTTTAAAATTTTTCATTATTTAAATATAAATTACAACTATATTTCTAAAATCCATTTTGGACTGTTTTCTTACGCCATTTTTACCAAGAGAAAGGGATGGAACAATAATGCTGTTCAAGTTTAATTTTAAGTGGCGCCATTCATCGGTGAAGTCATGAAACTTATGAACCTAATTTATGGCGAATGCGCTAGATAAATGCTACAATTTATATGCAGGGAGCAGTTTTAAGCAGCCCTTTTTTTCGATATTATTGCATTTGTCGAATTACTCTTATATTTTTATTTTTTCTTTATATGAAAAACACTGTGCATTTACTACTTTTACTGGTGTACTTAATACACAATAATTTTAATTTTATTTTTGGTATTTTATAAACTAAAAATGTGATTCTGATATTTTTTAACTTAAAATGTTATACCATGTGTTACACTGAAAGAAAATTATATTATTTGAATTTAATGACCATCGGTTTTTTCGTGTTTTCTTTCAGTTTAATTCTTTTTTACAGCAGAGACATGGACTAAACGAGCTCTATAAGAAGGCACATCCATCTTTAACTTGATGACAGCCCAAAGGATTATATGGAGCCTAAGTACCAGGTACCGTGGGTGCTTGCTTTTTAGATGTTAAACCCATTTAGCCTCCCGTACGTCAACGCTGTCCAAGTACCGAAACATGCAGAAATTGCATTTCACGGCACTTTTTAGACAAGGCGGTAGCGCCACGACGGACGTTGTATAAATAACGACTACAATAAGTTGTTTAGATCTAGCAGCGACAGAATTTGCAATCTATTTGGGAACTTCCATTTCTAGGGTATCATTCGCCATATTTTATCTGATTTTCTGCATGTAACACTAAAAGTGCATTTTTGGACTTGCCACAATAGTAACAATATTTATCATAATATACAGGGTTAAAAAAGTATTATGCTTACGATTTTAATGGTCGATAGTGGAGCTCAAGACAAGTCAAAAAGTTTATATGACATATGTGTCAAAACTTGACAGATTTTTGTCTAGCGATATTATTAAAGTTACAAACTTTAGAAGCAGTTATTTCTGAAAACCTTAGCAATTGGAAACTTTCGTCTTATTCGCTTATCAGTAGATTCATTTGCTAATAAAATAAACTAGGTTTTAAATTTTTCCATCTACAAATAAAAAAACAATTGGCAACAGCGCTATCCAGATGCCTTGTGCGTGAAGTAAAGTCAGTTGTACATTGTGGTCACCGGCCGTGATATTTTTGTCCGTTTTTAAATCGGGAAAATATGCCAATATGTTATAAATTCACGACAACCGTAGTGCAGGTGTGACAGAGTTTTAAAACGGGATGTGTGCAACCGAAAACTGTTATTCTTTAAGTAAAAAAAAGTGCCGTTTTTTAAAACACAATAATTTGTATTTTTAAAATGGATATTCAGCCTAATTTTGTGCTTAGTACAATTATTTTTTAATTACAAAAAATAATAATCAAATAATAATTTATTGTTTTTTAATTAAATTTAATTTCAAATTAAATATCAAAATAAATTGCAAAAAGTAATTTTTGCTATTTGTATATAAATAAACATCTCTTTAAAAAGTGTAAATATGTAAAACGTCTGACGTTTGACTCGCTGCGATGAAGCAGGCGCGGTGTTGCCAAATTTTTTAAACTTTAAAAAGCCATATTTCGAAAACAATTAACTTTTGACAAATGTGATTTTGGTTGTTTTGAACTCTGCTATCGCCCATTAAAATCGTGAGCATTATACTTTTTACACCCTGTATGTACAATCAAATTTTTAGTGAGGTTCTGTACCTACTAGAGGCAGCCGAGCGAGAAAGCAAAATTGCTTACCAACCTTTCTCTCTCTCCAACGTGATGATTGGTCGGTGGAAGGGGTATATACCTCGCTCTGCTTGCTGGTTGGTCCCTCTCTCCGTCGAACCATCAGCATACTGGATCGAGAGAGAAAGGTTAGTGAGCGATTTTTCTCTCTCGCACACTTGTTGGACGTAAGGTGTAATGGTAGTTTTTAAGAACTAATCTAAAAGTCAGAAACAAATGGCACTCGTGCTTACTGGGCAAAACCAAGCAAAACCACAATCTAAGCATTTCATTTATTGAAGTTATGGTATTTTGTAACAGTGATAATGAGTCTGATGCTTAAAAATCACTCTATATCCAAGTATGCAACTACAAAATAAAACTAAACTGGAGTACTCTTTATATCATTTATTTATTTATAAAATAGTTTCATAAACTATATATATATATATATATTTTTCATATAGGCTATATAACATTCAATTTCATTAATTTGTAAATAAAAATAATTCACTTACTTTTTTACTGCAAATATGACCTTATTGCACAGTTGATCAGTGGCGGCTCAGGCAGGCCAGATTAGGGAGAAAAAAAATAGGATACATTTACCTGATAAACGAAATTATCTATTACAATGAGAGAAAATTATTTCTTCTTTTTTCGCTTTATGCAAATTTATCAGCTAATTTTTCATAAATTGTATTCCCTATTATCAGAAATTGGGCAAGGACTAATCAAAGTCGTTTTAGAATAAACAAACCCGATATTCTTTAGCAAAATTTTAAAAATCATGATAATCTAAATTTAGTAATTTTTCAGAAAATATTTTCTACTGTGCAGTTAACGTCTACGAATTTAATCTTGAAAAAGTCATAATGCCAGTATATAAATAAACAAGAGTATTTGTCATGGTTAAAATAAATTATTACTTTTGAATTTAAAGTAGCCTGAATTAAGGGAGTATTCTGGTCTAAAAATATGAAAAAAGCTTTTTTATATATATTTTCAAAATTTAGATATTCTAGAATAGGTCCTTAAAAGGATTTTTCAAAATTTTAATTATTTACCGAGTTACAGCGATTTTGATGAAGAGGTCACCAAGCTGAGAGACAACTTTTTTCAAACTGGCGTGCATGATATCCCAAGTTCTGCTAAACCGATTTATTTGAAATTTTGTAAGAAGCTTCTCTATACATTCCTTTATATCACCAAGCAGATTTAAATCAAAATTTTGATTTTTACTACTTTTAAAAAATTAAGAGCTGCAAAAAAGAGTATTTTTTTTGGCTGCCATTTTGTGAAAACATTTTTTTTTTAATTTCTTTGAGCATGAGGATATAGCGACATATTTACTGATTAAGAATCGGTTCGACTTTTTTATTTTAGATGACTAGAAGGGTGGGAATCCTGCACGCCAGGACACCCCTTTTTTTGCAACCCCCACTTTACCAGCCGACAACTTTTTGAGTTTTTATTTTTTTTAACCTTTATTTTTTTTATGTAATTCTGAAATAAAAATAATCAAGCAAGAAAAAAATAAATAGTAAAAATATTCTTAGTTTTTTTTTATCAGGTTCGAAAAAATGCTTGAAATTCATGCCTCTAGACCAAAATAACCCCTTAAACAAATTATACAGGGTGCAAAAAGTATGATGCTCACAATTTTAAAGGGCCATAGTGAAGCTCAAAATACGTCAATTAGTTCATATGACATGTGTAAAAACTTGACAAATTTTTGTCTAAACGATATCAAAGTTTTAAACTTTGGCAGCAATTATTTCTGAATCGCTAAACAATTGGCAACTTTTGTCTTAATCGCTCATCGGTAGATTCATTTGTTAAAAAAATCCAAAGTTTTAAATGTATCCGTCTACAAATTAAAAAATAATACTAATGTTTCCCCCAGTTAAACATTTAAAAAACAATTGGCATCAGCGCTAGAGTTCGTCAAGTCAGTAGTAAATTGCATTATGCATAGTCGCTGTGGTATTTCTGTCTGCTTCTTATTTCGTGCCTTAAAGTTTACGGCGAGGCAAACCATCATGCTTATCTAGCAGTTAAAATTTGCCGTGCATGCGAGAAATCCTGGGAGGTACATAAATATGTAACTGTGGAACAAGAAAAAAAAATTTGAAAATTGTGAAAGAAAATCCTGGAACTCGTACGAGGTCGTCGCGAAGTAAACGTATCACATACCACAATTCATAGCTGTTTCTTTTTTTTTAACTAGATACTTTATTCCTCAAGCAAAATAAAAAAAGTGCTGTTTTAAAACATAATAATTTGTGTTCTTAAAATGGATATTAAGCTTAATTTTGTGTGTGGTAATTACAATTATTTTTTAATTAAAAATAAAATGTAAATAAACATCTGTTTAAAAAGAGTGTAAATATGTAAAAACCCGCAAAAACATTCGACGTTCGAAACGATGCGTAATGAAGTGGGCGCGCTGTTGCCAAATTTTCGAATTTGTCCCATTGTTTATGTATACAGGTGAAAAGTGTTTTACTTGGAAAACACCTTTAAATTTAAGATTTAAAAAATATATACATGTGCAACAACACAACTATGTATTTAAAATTAATCGTTAAGGCTTGCCTAATTTGCCTACCCTCGAAAGCCGCCACTGCATTTGATACACACGGAATGCTAGCAATTGGGTTCACTGGTTGACGACATGGTACTGGTATTCGGAGTTGCGGTGCCAGAACTATATTTACGATCACCATCACATATATATTTCCCGGACACAAAGCGACGTTTGACTAGAGATAAGCGGTACCCGGGACCTATTAACTGGAAATCTATCCCAGATAAGGTTGTTCCTTCACAATTAAACTGGGCACTTATGGTTGCAGGGCTTCCAGGGCCGTTTTCAATGTCGTACCTTGCCAGCATTGAACCTACACCATGGTTTTCTGAATGCTGAGATAGTTCTGTGTATTTCCATAATATTCGATTGTTCTCTGAAGGCCTACAATAAAGCAAAATATTAACGGATTTACAATACTGACGCATGGCAAATGACACGCATTACTAAAGCTTCAGTAGTAAAAATGTACAGGGTGTCTCAAATACGAACCTTATAAGTGGGATCTCATAAACTTGAAGAGATACGAGGTCGATTAAATGGAGGCAAAGTTGCGCAATTTGATGCTGAACAAAATGCCACCTTAAAAGTTTAAAAATTTCAAATACTTCGAAGATTACCGATTTCAATTTTTTAATCCAGGATCAAAACAGAGTTGATGATGCGCTCAAAAACGTGGTAAATTTAATAACTATTTATAGAACAGAAAATAGCAATGGTAATGAATTTACATTTTTTTTAAAATCTTATATTTATTGGTTTTAAAATCAATTCAGAAGTAAGTGGCCGTTTCATTATGGTTTGATCTACAGCATTGATGCATGGCATTTTAAAATTCCGGACACCCCGTCATCAGCAGATGAATTCCCGTTTGTAAACAAATAAATATCTTTGAAATGAAAAATATTTTTAAAATATGGTATTTAGTTTGTTTTTTTAGAAATGTGAAACTTAACTATTGGTAACATACTCTACATAAACTTAGTATATCAGTATGTTTGTCTATCTTACCATTGTGCCTGCGGTTTTGTCTGTACATTTTTGACATTGCCCTCCACAGGAACCGCCACTGAGACATTCAGCAGAGGCGTAGGCGAGCTCATCGAGTGCAAGTTATATTTATAATCTATTTTCAAATCCGTATGGGTGTTTGTACACTTCCAGTATGCCACGAGTTGAAGAGGACAAGAATTTGCACCAGGTTTAGGTTTAATCTAAAAAAGAAAAAATTTGTTATGGTAAAAAGAAAAAATATTTTCGAAAGCGAATAACAGCAGTATAATCACTTACTTGGTATTTTAATATATCTACATTAAAATATGAAGCGCTAGGATTTTGTTCAGATTGTTTCTTTAATAAGGAACTTAAAGCGGCCATGTTAAATTCCACCCCTAGATAATCAGGAGAAGATTGTACTGGATCCCTAAAAATTGGAAATAGTACTAAACAACCCTATTAAGAGGAAAGTAGTTAAATTAGTCGATATGTAATTAATTAAATTAATAACAATATACAGAGTATAAAAAGTATGGTGCTCACGGTTTTAATGGGCGATAGTGGAGCTCAAAACAAGTGAAAAAGTTAATATGACATATGTGTCTAAACGATATCAAAGTTACAAACTTCAGAAGCAATTATTTTTGAAAAGCTTAACAATTGGAAACATTCGTCTTAATCGCTTATCAGTAGATTCATTTGCTAATAAAATGAACTAAGTTTTAAATGTTTCAATCTATAAATTAAAAAAAAAATTCCCCCAGTTAAATACTTAAAAAATAATTGGCAACAGCGCTATCTAAAAGCCTCGTGTAGTCGTGCTTTGTGCGTACTGGTGATATGTTTGTCCGTTGTAGGTCTATATGTTTTTAAATCGAGAAAATATTCCAATATGTTATTAATTTAGGGCGAGGCAAACCAAAATGCTAATTTAGCAGCTCAAATTTACCGTGAAAGATTTTCATGACGGCTACATCCATTAAGGACAACCATAGTGCAGGCGTACCAAAGATTTTTGAAAACGGGGTGTGTGCACCGAGAAATTTTATTCTGCAAGCAAAATAAAAAAGTGTTGTTTTAAAACATAATAATTTGTGTTCTTAAAATGGATATTTAGCTTAATTTTGTGCTAAGTACATTTTTTTAAAAAAAAAACAAATAATAATTTATTGTTTACTTAAATTTAATTCCAAATTAAATATAAAATAGATTGCAAGAAGTTACTTTTATTGTTTGTATGTAAATAAAAATCTCTTTAAAAAAATGTAAATATATAAAACCTCGCAAAAAACGTTTCACGTTCAACTCGATGTGATGAAGCGGGCGCGGTGTTGCCAGATTTTTTAAACTTTAAAAAGCCATATTTCAAAAATAATTAACTTTTGACCCATATGTTTTTGACTTATTTTGAGCTTCACTATTGCCCATTAAAATCGTGAGCATCATACTTTTTATACTCTATATAATAAAAATTAAACATACTCACAAAGAAACTAATTGTTTATTAGGCAAAACAGGGGATAATCTTTGAGTATTCTTGACTCTAAAACTTAATTTGGCTGGATTTGGATTATTCGCGAGTATTGTTACTATCCCAGCGGGAAAGGATAACATCATTTCACCAGACATCTTTACTTGGCACCTAAAATCACATATTATCAAACAATTGTCTTTACAAACCAAAATTTTCGTAAACTTAATTTTTACATACTACTTTATTTTATTTTATGTTATTTTGTATTTTTCTTTAGTGACTGCTTCTTTGCTTTCTTTGGCTGATTTTTGGTTTTTAACTGCTTTTTTTTCGTCACTTTATTCGTTTTTTCAAAAATTACATTAGCTTTTAATAATTTCAAGATTAACTCAATGCTCCGTTAAACACAACGCCAGGACAGGTAAACCGCCCCGTAAAACTGAAACCTCAGCATTATTCCCATTTATAGTAAACAGCTTTAAAAAATCCGCCCAAATTTTTCACACAGCTCATCCCATTTTACCTTGATTCATCAGCTCCTCTAAAATACGAATGTACAATTTCATGAAAGGCGACGGCTAGAGGAATGGTGTCCGCCATTCCTATTGTTAACGGTGACGGGCCTCTGGACACTCCCACGGGAACACAAGCAGTGCGGAACTCCAAGCTGTTAATACTGTCTGCCCTGGTGATACCAGTGTTTTGTTGGATCAAGGTTCTGTTCTGCTCGGATCTCCTGGATGGGGGACGTGGAATGGACATGTATCCCGAAGTCGGGGTTGGCGTCTGCCGGTTGGGTTGCTTTGGAGGAGGCTGAGGTAGTTCATTGTCTTCCGAAAACAAATCCCCCAATTCTAAAAATAAATACTTGTTTGTAGTGCACAGCTAAAATAAAAAAGCTTAGGTTTGTTTAGTTTATGCAAAGTCGGGCATCTTGGACAATAACATATTTCAAATTCGGTAAATAATATATATATATTATATATATATATATTAAATATATATTATAATAATTATATATATATATATATATATAATATTATATATATATTATATTATAGTTATATATTAATATTAGCTATATTAATATTATTATAATTAATAAATTATATATATAATATATATAATATTTTATATATATTATATATATATATATATATATATATATATTAATATATTATATATTATATATATAATATATATATATTTATTTGTCTATCCAGTATTTGAAGAAATATACTTTGACTAAAATATGAAATTTGGTACAGTGGTAGTCTTTAGCAGTGGCTAGAACCTAACGACTTACGAACGACTAAAAGTCATTCTTATAAAAAGTTCTGCTTGTTGAGAAAATAAATTTACAAGATTTAATTTTTCGATTAGATGTACAGGGTGTTAAGAAATTAGGAAAACATGAAAATGCTTTAAGAGGGAAGTACCATTTTTTATTATTTTAAAGAAAAATTTTACAAAACAAAGTTCTTTATAAACTAACATAAAGTCTGGCCCTGGAATGGATTGGACCAAGCCTCCCTATCCACTTTTCGCCAAAATAGTTCTGTAGCCATTATCTGACCAAGGCTGTGCAAGGACAGCCGTCTTGTTGCCAAAACATGTTATTACGTATTCTGGTTCTAAAGTATTAAAAATTATAAGACAAATGTTTCCAAAACTTTTAAGTACACCTGCACGTCTTTTTTTTAAATTTTATTTTGGATATTGGCAATGATTTGGAAATTTGTATTTAGGCTTTATGTTAGTTTATGATAATGATACTTTCCTCTTAAAGCATTCTTATGTTTTCCTATTTTCTTTACACCCCGTACATCCTATCGAAAATTTAAATTTCGTAAATTCATTTTCTCGATAAGCAGAACTTTTTATAAAGAATGACTTTTTGTCGTAAAATGAATAATAATAAGTTTTTTCTCTCTTGTGCACTCCATCCGCGGACATACTGTATTTTTTTTTTAAGATGTTTAAAAATACTAAAAAATAACCGTTAAATTGTTTCCTTAATATGTCTAGACTCCAGAACATGGTGGTAAAGTGATTTTTTAAAATTCGAAGCCATTATAAAGATACAACAGTTAGAAAAGACAGGTGTTCGGAGCGCTGGCGCTGAGCGCTGAGAGTTGTCGGCCTCATACCTGAGACCCTTCTATACAAATTTATGCTTATACAAGTACAGACAAGTTTAAGAAAAAATTGGCGTAGTTACTTACGTTGTGGTTAGTCTTTTATCGCAAATTATGGTAAGTTAAAATTTTTATAGTATATCTGTTCTTGAAACTTCAAACGCGTTTTTCTCAAAACTATGTTTTTTAAACTTTCCCCCATCATATCTCAGCACATCTAGACGCACGGGATGATCTATTATTATCCCAAAATTTAAAATATTTCTATTTTTTTAACAAAAAGTTAAAAAAGAATAAATGAAATACGAAATTTTGTCAAAAATCCAATTTTCAAAATTTTCTTTTTATAATAGTTTATTCAATGTATTTAAATCTAAGTCTAAAGATTAAAACGCCGCCGATTTTTTTAGTTTCAGATAAGCCAATCAGCTGATTTCGTGGAGGAAGTGAGGGTCCATTTTTTCGAGACAGGTGTCTTCAGAGCGCTATAACTTTGATTCTAATGAATATTTTTAGCTAAAAAATTATATGTACAATTTTGAAACACCTATAAATAAATGATAAAAACTCCAAAGTTCTATCTCTTCATTGGTCGTTACAAAAATATCCCAAACATACATGGACCATCAAACCAGAAAACCACCTTAAGAAAATCCTCTTTTCTAACTAATTCCAAATATTATATGTTTAAACTTTCCATAATTTTAAAGCTTACCTGTATATTTTGACCCAACAGACAACGTTGGAGAATTCAACGCCAGCTGTGATGGACTCTGCAATGGCGCATACGGATGAGAACTCGTAGGAGTCGAAGCATTCGAAGCAGTGGGACTCTGTACAAATGTTAGGCCTAATAAATCACTACTCGGTTTCCCCAGTTGCTGAGAAACAGACTGCGACCGCTTCATGGTCATATCGCCGTCCAGATTTGACCCCCTTCGACCAAAACCACCGGTGGGAGACAGATAGATGTTCTCCACTGTGGCTCTGAGTTCGTCCACCGAAGCGGACATAGGAGCCGATCCATTATTTAGGGGCTTGATTTCTACGTGAAGTTTGCTTTGCCGTTCATCGTCTACGAATAAAGTATAAAGTCTTTTATTTTGGTAATAGTCGACAAGAAACGTTTTTAAGCCACGCATTACGGCTCACCGTGACGGTACTAACCGTACCGAAATTATATTCATAAGAATAAGCAAGCTCCGTCAATTGAGCCACTATTATATCGTTAAATTTTTTTGCTACTTCAATAATGGTTTAATAGGATCACGTGTATATCAATACAATTTTGTAGTGTGCCCGTAATTACCATGTTATTGTTCTGATTAAAAATTGGTTTTATTTATAACCCTACACTTTAAAGCAGGCTTTATAAACAAATCAACTTAATATTATTTAATTCTTCTTCTGTTAACAAAGTTCTACATTTGAAATAGAACCCGGTATATTTTAAAAAACGTTAAATTTCCTTTTAACAATACATTAAAAAATTACATTTTTTATAATAGCAAAGGAAGCAGCTGTCAAAGTTAATATGGCAGAAATCTGTCGCTATCGATTATTATTTTTTCTTAAAAATAACTTGCACCAATAACTTAAAAGAATTTAAATTATTAACGAAATAATAAAAAACTTACTTTTTATTTGGTGATATCGCGACCGAGACGTGGAGGGGGCACCCAGAAGCGAAGAAGCGAGAGACGGGCTGCGTGCTTCGGACGCTCGACGGAATTTTCGCTAAACGAGCTAGGTTCACAAGCAGTTTTACCAATGTTCCCGAAACTTTTATGAAAATGTGAGATAAACAATTTGTAGCTTTTAATCTCAACTTTAAAAAACCCTTTAAAAAATTCAAATCGGACCATTTGCCTAATATTTACGGCACTTGCAAGATAAGGGCCTAATGATTTGTTTAGAGTGCGAATGAATAAAAACTATTAATGCGCCAATTTTCATCTTTCGGCGGCACAAAGTATACGTTATTGACTATTATTTCCCAAAAAATCAGCACCTAATATTGAAAATTACCGGAGATACGAATTTTTTAAAAAAGGTCTGTTTTAAGCGTTTTTCCGGCTTTTTTCGGTGAAAAATGGTCGAATCGGGATTTTTTAAATACCATTTTGTAGGTTTTTGAATTCTCTACAAACGGTCTTTTATGAGTAAAGTGATATAGCCAGTACTTTTTACTGTTTAAAAAAATTGCCTGAAAAAAAATTGTTTGGATTTTTGATTTTAGTAATCTACAGGTTATTCCGGAAATCATTGCTCAGTAATGTAGAATCTGTTAACATTAATTAAAAAAATGACCTTTTTTTGGTATAATGATTGGACTATAAAGGAAATGTTAGATATACCAAGAGTAAAAGATTTATTTTCTTTATTCTGGGACTCCCCTGAGTGTACTTTTTAGGTTTTGTTAGGTCCAGAAATAAATATCATACCAAAAACACTTGTTTAAAATAAGGGCTGAGTTCCTATCAGCCTTTTAAAGTTCTCAGACCTAAAATTAGACCAAGTTCTTTTTTAACCTGGCAAGTTTTTTGCTAATCTATCTGTAATATGATTATTTTTTTAATTATTACAGAGAGTTGTTTTCAGTAATATAGACAGATTTGCAAGTCAAAAAAGAACTTGGACTAATTTTCGATCTCACTACTTTAAAAGGCTGCGATCTTTGGATAGGAACTTGGCCCTTATTTTACATAAGTGTGCTTGGTATAATCTCTTATCTTGTTTTCTCTAAGTTTAATAATGCCTGTATTTTAAGTTCTAAGTCAATTGACCTTAGAAACTCCGATTAAATCGGATTTTAAACTTCTACTTTAGGTTTTTACTTCCTCAGAAAGTGCCCTGTGATTTTAATGAGTCAGCCAGTCAGTAATAAAATGTCGATTTTTAATATCTAATATCTCGAAAACCGCTTGACATAACTTTCTCAATAATTCACATAAATCAGAATACTTATGTTAACTCACAAACCAACTCTCAATAGTTTAGAAAGTATCCCAAAACTTTTATAGTTTGAATATTTTATACTTAAAATCAAGACCTCAGCGAAGCTACAAAATATATGAAAAATCTCAAGAAAAAAATCACTTTTTAATATTAACATAAAAATGCCGATTTGGAAAAATAAGTGGATTAAAATTCTCAATTCTAATATACATGAGTCCTGCTTATCCAAACTAATTGGGACCGAACCTTATTGGATTGCGAAAATTCGATTAGGCGAATTTTGTCACATAATGCCGTATTTTGATATTAAGGGATTAAAATTTCTATTTAAATATTAAAGGTCAGACGCTAAATATACCTTTATTATTTAACAATAGATGGTGTAAAGCTGATTTAGTACATTGCGCTAGAAGATCACTGACTTTAAATTGTGCTAGTCAATAATTTGGAAGTTTTAACCAAAAAAAAAATTATGTATAAGATTTTGTTAATAAACGTACGACGTTACTTGAAAAAAACTTGTTTTTCCTTTCTTTTCCTTCTTGAATTTTATGTTTTTTTTTTGTCCTGGCCCTGTTCGGATCAGGCGGATTTTCGGATTAGCGGGACCCTGGTGTATATTCGATTATACGCAGTCTAACTTGTAAATAAATATACTTTTTTAATTCTCACCAGAATCGGAATCGGACGAAGAATAAAAACTACTCTTTTCATTCCAGGCATGTGCGACATTTGGTCTAATCACATAACCATCTTCGTCCACTTCTTGACTGACGTTGCTAGTGGGGTTCGGAGGCAAAACAACGCGGTCACTTTTTTGAGAATCATCTTTTTCCTCCCTTGATTAAAACAAAAATCAAAATAAATTGAAATACAAAATGCATTAGATTTTGAATTTATTTAACAAAACTTATCTCTAAACGAATCACGATTTCTTTTTTAAGGAATCGAATCCAGGGACTCCATTCCTATTTATCGGATCACGAATCCGAATCATCTTTAGTTTTGATACTTACAAATTGTAACTACGATACGAATGATACTACATAATCCAGATGATTAATCAAGTGTCAAAGATTTTAGCACGGAGCCCGAGCTGCAAAATATAATTTTAGCTTCAAGTGCTGTAACCAATGAGCTGTTTACTGGAGAAAGCATCGATTTGGCATAAGCGTGGCATTATAAACGCACATTCTAAGGTTTTGCCAAGCGATAAATGAAACGTCTGTACTCAAACAATAAAATCCTCCAAAACCCGGAAAAATGGTTACTACAAATACAGGGTGGCCGTCCATATTTTGACCCATTTTGATCGCGAATAACTTTTGAACAAATAAAGATATCAAGATGCGGTTTTCGCAAATATACTTATATTTCTTTAAAGTTTATTCTCGTATCTTTAGCATTTTTATGTGACATTCCATTAGCTCAAAAACAAAATGGCCGATTTTCCGATATAGGACAACTTTGTTATTTTAAATGGAACACCCTGTATATGTTTCAATATTTTTAAAATTTAATCTTTCCCCTTTAAAAAAATGTAACACAAGCTATGGTTATCTTAAAAAATAACGCATTTATTGACCTCAAAGAATTGACTGTATGTCGAATAGGAATATTATTTTAAAAGGATTTTTGAAAAGTCGCCTGTGGAAACAAAGTTATCTCGTTTCCATAACAGCAACAAGCCTCATTGTCAGCCATTGTTGGTCATTTTTGACAAGTTATTTTAATTAGGAAGCGCAAAATGTTCTCGTTAAGCGAAAAAGGAAAATGTGTTATTATGTTTGCCGAAACCAAATCAGTAAAAAGAAACCCAGCGAAGATTTAGAAACATGTTTAATAAAGCTCCACCCACAAAAAATTCAATTAAAATCTGGTACAGAAAATTCTGGAGTACAGGATCTCTAGCCCGTAAAAAGAAATTAGTAAACAATGAGAATTTGCTAAATAAAACGTTACAAATTCTGGAGATAACTCAGGAAGATCCAACATTGTCAACAAGAAAAATCTCAAGTTCAGTCCATATTCCTAAAACTACAGTACAAGAAATCATGAAAAAAAAACTTAAATTAAAGCCATACAAAATTCAAATATTACAAGAAATAAAAGAAACTGATTTTCCAAAAAGGATGGAATTTTGCCAGAGGATTCAAAATTTAGTAAGGAACAATATACATTTTTGGATAGACTAATAATGTCAGACGAAGCCACATTTCACCTCAATGGAAAAGTAAATAAGCATAACTGCAGGTTTTGGGCAACAGAAAATCCTCGACAATATAACGAACACGTTAGAGATTCGCCAAAAGTCACAGTCTGGTGTGGTATGTCAAAGCAAAAAATTTATGGGCCATTTTTTTTCATGAACCAACTGTAACCTCTTGGACGTACGCTGATATGCTGGAAATATTTTTTATCCCCAATTGCAGGAAGAAAATCTATTAAATTTCGTCTATTTTCAACAAGATGGAGCTACACCACATTATGCTAACATTACCAAGGATTCACTGAGCAACGTTTTTGAAACCGGTGGATTGGAAGAGGGGGCCCTATTTCCTGGCCACCTCGTTCACCAGGATTTGACTGTTCCAGATTTTTTCTGTGGGGATATGTGAAAGAGAGGTGTTATAGTCCACTTCCCAAAATTTAGAGCAATTAAAAATTAATATCCGAAACATAATAGAAAATATTCCTGAAGAATTTTTAGTCAATAGTTTTAATAAGTTTTTTTCGAATTTAAATAAGTGCGTCGAAGTCGGCGGAAGGCATTTTCAACATTTACAGTAGTTTTTTTAAAAAGTAATGTAACCTTATTGTAACTATTATTTTGCGAATAACCTAAACCTTTGCAAGCAAATTAAGCAAATTTTAATTGTTAAATAATATTGTTGGTCGACATGCAGTCAATTTTTCGAAGGTCAATAAATACGTTAAATTTTGAAAATATAGAAACATATACAGGGTGTTCCATTTAAAATAACATAGTTGTCCTATAATGGAAAATCGGCCATTTTGTTTTTGAGCTAATGGAATGTCACAATAAAATCGTGAAGGTACGAGAATAAACTTTAAAGAAATATAAGTGCATCTGCAAAAACCGCATCTTGATACCTTTATTTGTTCCAAAGTTATTCTCGATTAAAATGGGTCAAAATATGGCCGGCCACCCTGTACTATTTTGTCGTAAAGCGTGGCTGCCAAGTATCTTTCGGTTTCATTTACTTGATAGTATATTATGATTAAATTTCACTTAATTTATTTTTAAAATTACATCAAATTAAGCTCTACTATTGTATTTTAAACTGTGAATAATATTTGTTATATTTAATACTATAAAGTATTACACAGAAAAGTAATGATGTCAAAATACTATTTTGTTTTTGGACAGCTACTAATAAAGGCGCGACAACGTGACAACAGTGCATTTTTCGTAAAGGCGTACTTCGGCCAACGACTAATAGTCGTTGTACTTCGGCCACCTTCGGCTTCGCTCGACAGATGACACATTAAATATGGCGTTTTAGTATAAATGTTTCTTGTTGCTTTTTGGGTTATTTTTGTGACAATTATTTAAATTTTAGTTTTGTGTAAATAATTTTAATAAATTAAAATGGTAATGGTAATGGATTATCATTTCACAAGTAAGTACAAACTATGCTTGCACCATTCTATCGCCAATAATAAACACAAACCATGTTGGGCGCAGCACTCGATTGCGTTTATGAATGAAATGCTTTCTCTATCTATGATGTCAGCTCATTGGCTGTAACTCTAAGCCAAATTAGGTTTTGGTAAATAGTCTTTAAATTTAAATATGTATTTCTCAAATCAACATAAAACCTCCCTTAAATGGAACAGTTTTTTAAACTGTATTCCAAAACTTGCGATGCTAGATATTCATAAGGTTTTTTAATGTGATTCTTGAGATCACCTGAAGCAACTTATAAATGGGATATCCTATAGTGATTTTACATGAAGTTTCACAAGTACCGTTTAATAATTTCTCTGCTTGCGAAATATAAAGATGTATTAAAATTTTTAAATTCATTTTTGTAAGACACCCTGAATAGAAATAATAGAATGTCCCATTTTAAAGTCTGTCAGGTTATTTTAAGAATAACATATAAAAAAATTGTGAAGATCGAGCAATCAAAGCCCTTATGGTTACAAAAAAAATGTTTGTTTCTCTGGACCTGAAAAACAACATATTTTGGTTAAAAATCACGTCAGTTGTGTTTCCTTATTTAAAGATTTAATAGGCAGATGTTTTAAAATTCTTCATGCTTATTTTCGAAAATCAATGTGATGATGATTAAGAATCTTGGGTAAACATAAGGAAATTTAAAATGAATATTCAAAATGGCGGATTTTGGCATTTTTATAAACCGATTTGCCTCCAATTTAGGATATAAGGGTTTTTTAAAGATGTTATGTCAAAGAAATCGAATCCGGATTACAGATCCTATTTTTAAAAAGTAATCGATTCCAGCTCTCGGATCTTTAAAAAGGAATCAATTCCCGATTCGATTCATACCCAGCTCGGCTAAAGAAATATAGAAAAAAGAGAGATGAGAGTGTAAAATACATACATGTCAGATTTTTCTTCCTTATTGCTTTGGTTATCGATGCTATCCTTCGTTGCTGTTTCTTTTTCGATTTTTTCTTCGCTTTGTCTCTTCGGCTCCGCAAAAACCCTGGAATGTTTTCAAAAAGAACTTATACCAAAGTGAAGAAAATGAAAAATAGAAACTCTTAATGAATATGCGTCATTTTGACAAGCTAAATAGGTGAAAATGTGCTTAAGTAGGGTAGACAATTGCCAACACAACGCCGAACAAAAATTTAAAATAAGGTGATTAACATAAAACATTTATAAGTGCCGACATAAAAATAACTAGCTATTGTGCTTTAAAAGAAAAAATGGACAAGTAAAAAGATTTTTGAAAATACATTTTGCAGAGAAAATTGATTCTGGTGTGAACATTATAAAGATTAAAGCATGCAGAGTTTTCCATTTATATTAGATCTTTATGAAAAGAAGAAATAAACGCAGTAAAGCAATAATAAAACAGCATATATGGCTGGAAAAATCAAATATTACTAAGCAACCGTTTTGAAGATTTCATCAGCAATTTTTCTGCAAACCAGAACCATCATTAGAAACACTAGATACTTTTTCAATACTTACAGAAATACATATAAATTTTTTATGACTTAATATATGAATGGTTTTATAAAAACGAAACACAAAAATTTATGTGTTTTTAGCAACTATTGAATTTTAAAAATTGTTTTTACCAGGCGTAATATAAATGCTCACACCAAAATCAATTTAGCACAGGTGACTTTTCGTCAGATTGAGCTAAAAGCGTTTCATACAGGGTGTCCCAATCTTGCAGCTAAGTTCCTTATTTTAATTATAACAAAGCGTGAAAAATATGAATATTTACTTTTAAATATCAATTTGTTCGAACAACTTGACAGATTTACTTTATAATAAGATATCTGAGCTTTTAAACAAGGTCGTTGGAACAATTAAAACAAACTCACTTTAAACCACATTTTTTTTTATTTGCCAAAATAGGCAGGTCAAATTCTGTACGAACGCCACTGGTGGAAATAAAAAAATGTGGTACACTAAAAGATGCTTCTTAATACATAGTGTATGTATGCCAAATTTCATTAAAATATCTAAAGTGGTATTACAGATATTAGTAAAAAATTATTTATTTTTAAAAATTTTACCACCCTGTATCTCTAAAGTTAAGAGGTTTAGGACATACGTTTATATAAAGTTTTCTTTTTTAAATGGACCCAAAATTGCCTCCTTAAATATTGACGTACAATTAGAAAAACACCCTGTATAATGTAAAAAAATACCAAACATGATATTTTATTTCTCGTAAACAGTTGATTTTATCGATGTTAATCAAGAGTACCTTTTTTAGTTTAAGGTTAAAGCTATCCAAAAATAATATTATTGAGCCTTTATCATACAGGGTTTTAAAAAAATTGCTATTATTGTGTCGGAGCTAGTCTGTCCCTGGCAAACTAAATAAGCCAAATATGATTTAATGGGTTCATTTTAAGAAGACTTATCTAGTAACCATCATATTAAAAAAATATTAAATTACGCCTAGTATTTTAAAAGTTATTAAAAAAACGATTTCTAAGGTCGTCCGTTATGTACCTGTATCTCCGCAGGGAAGGCTCGTAAGAAAAAAGTTTATGGGAACATAATATTTTTGGGTTTTTTTATTAAATTCCGAGAGATTGCTCACATATTCTGGGACACCCTGTATATAAATTTTCCTAGACTTCTTGAATGTGTAAAAAATTATTGATGAAACTAAAATTAAAGAGTATAAAAATCAGTGTTTAAAAATTAATTAAAATAGAATTACTTTAAAAATTATTTTTGAACATTTTTGTGTCTAACTTGTTAATCTTACAGCGCTCATCAGAAACTAATGAGTTTTCAGAAGCTAAAAAAACGCTTTAAAATTTAATTTATGAGATCAAAAATTTGGATCAGCTTTAAATTAATAAAACTTCATTTCTCGGCAAGCAAAAGTCCAAAAATGACAAAAAATCACCTGAATCAATGACCATAACTAACAACAAAGTACGAACAAAGGGTTATAATGTAACCGACGGGACTTTTCAGCTGTATATATACAAAAATACTAATATACGTAGCCACTACCAGAAAAGAACTAAAGAAAAATAGGGAAGACCCGCCCAGATCGTTATTAAGGCATGCACCTATACAATGGCCATAGTTCGAAAAAATAAAAGTACAATTAGATTGAAAAATAGATCTTTACAATACTATGTAGATATGAAAAATGAAAAGATTTTGGAAAGTGAAAAATAAATAACAGTGCGCCATGATGCCATGATTATGAAATTTGTTTTGATTGCATACTGTTTGCTCGAGCTTAAGAGAGGTCCTACATATCACAGGTCTAGTACATTCCACAATAATTCGTTGATTTCTCGTTTTACCTGCTACTGTTAGTTGTAAAACTCAATAAACTTTGGGTACCCGTTTGTAGGTCTGGACTTAAAATTTCATTTATTTAGTATTGTACCTACTTTTTGGTATATTATGTAGATTAAAGGCAAATTGCAGGTGTTCAATATAAAGCAGAGTCTTTTCATCTTAGTTTATCAGTCGTTTGGAGTTTGTTAAGGTATTTTCGTGTGTGTTATTGGGCATCCAAAAGAGCTAACCTAAACTATTGATATTAGTAGGTAATCAGGACCTGTACCCTTTCAAAAGGTGCGGTTCCTACACAATAGATATTTGTCAGGCAACTTATTTATGGCTGGCTTTTCCACTGGGAGTTGTCATTTAAATTTTATCGAGAAATCGGCGAATTATTGTGGAATGTACCATTGTTTAAATTCGATGGTTTATTAGACGAATTTCTCTGAAACACAATTATTTTATCCTCTTGAAATTGTAAAACAAGGGAAAGGTCGCCTTTTTAAATTTTAAACTTTATAAAAAATATCTTACTTTGCTTTAATGCAAAACTTTATGTTAAAGCTGGAGTCTCATGCATCCGATTTCCGACGATCCGATCATCCGAAAGTATTTTGATTGGTCAGAACATTGTGGCGCCACATGTTCTGACCAATCAAAATACTTTCGGAATATGACCCTAAATAACTAACCAGCCCTTTGTTCCCACGCCACTGGTTGCAACATGGGTCACCTGATATTGTGTGACCTCCAATCACTCTCACTTATACGTAGAAGTTAATTCCTGTATTGTAAGTAGATTCTAATAAATTAAATAAAAACCACTTTTATGACACCATCTTCAAGGGCCTGTAGCTCCCTCTGGAAGCATTTCCGGACCTATGTTAATATGAACTTTTTTTTCATATATTTTTATGTAGAATGGTACCTTAAAATTTTTCATCGTCATTTCCGGACACTCTGTATACATACTTAACAAGATTACGCCATAAAAGTTTTAAAAAATTTAATCCTTTGTTTATAATAATTTTAAAACTTTGACAAAAAATGAAAAAAGAGAAACAAAGAATTAAAATTTATTAAACTTTTATTGGGTGATCTTGTTAAGTAAATATATAAGAAAGGCTCCACGAAGCAAAAAATTTATACAATTATTTAAACATTTTTTTTAAATGTACAATGAAGACGAAAATTCGAAACAATTTTGTTAACTTGTTGAAAAATTACCTTTAGGTTAAATTTTCAACGGGAATGAATTCCTTAAAGTGTCATGAATGCACCATAATTTTTTAAAATTTTTCAATTAATATTTTATACCGTAAAAAAATATTTAGTGTGAAGTACTCGGTTTTGACTTCGAGCGCGCAACCAAAAATGTTAATTAAATTAAAATTATAAATAATGGAGATAGAGTTCCGGGAGTCGGGACTTTTTTTTTGGAAATTTTCTCCTCTATAAGGATATTTTTGCAATTCCTGCTATATCTTACGGTTTTTGAGTTATCATCAAAAATCGATTCTTTTTTTTCGTTTTTTGTTAATAGCAATTGCAATTTTTCTTGAAAATCCTCAAAACGCCTTTTTCAGATTTGCATTCCGCGTCGAATGAGCTATCGCACATATTTCGCGAAGCCTTTTAACTATATTTCGCAGGAAACACACTTTGCAACTAGACAACCGGTATGTCCTAGTTTTTCACAATGCACCATAGTATTACGCATCCGGTTTTACCGGATTTAAAACCTAATCAGGAAAGCGCAAATATTTTGTTTCTATCCATAAACCATTACCAGATGAAGCCCGAAGTTCTACTATTTTCATCTCGAAAACCAGAGCTGTCAAAGTACTCTTCAATAGTACTTCAAGTACAAGTACCAAGTTTTTGATTTTTTAAAAATTACTTTAAGTACAAGTACCAAGTATTCATTAAAATGTACTTGCATTTTCAAGTAAATTGAAAAAGTACTTGAAATACCACCCATGTATTTTACTTGAAGTAAATCCAAGTACTTGAAGTAAACCAAAGTACTTGAAGTAAAACAAAGTACTTGAAGTAAAACAAAGTACTTAAAGTAAAACAAAGTACTTGAAGTAAACCAAAGTACTGGAAGTACATAAAAGTACTTGACAAGTACTTTTTATTTACTTGAAGTATTGATTTTACTTTAAGTACTTTTTTTTACTTCAAGTACATCGTAATACTTCAAGTACTTAAATAAATACTTCAAGTAATTTACTTGGTAAAATCAAGTCAAAATCCAAGTATCTTCATAAAAACTAATCAAGTACAAGTACAAGTACCTCCTAATAAAAAGTACTTGAGGTAAAATACTTGAAGTACAAAAAAGTACTTCAAGTAAAATTTTACTTGAAGTACTTCAAGTTTTGACAGCTCTGTCGAAAACAACTAATTTTGGTATAAGGATTGACGTATGAAATTAAATTTTGAGTAAAATCAACAAATGCATCAAAAAATTAAAAATAACAGACCATCTAGCCGAATCTAAAACGTCTGTGTCAATCGGGTTTCAAAGTTACAAAAAATCTCCAAAATCTCCACTCGAGTTTTTAGTACTAAAAAAATTATATTATCCTAAATACGACCAAAAATAAAACATTTAGAATAATTATAATAACACAGATAAATCATGTTTGAGCCATAAAAAGATTTAAAAAAATCGTAAATATTTAATACAACCGTGAATTTTTTTCTTTAAAACGAAATAAACAGTAACAATTTAGATAATAAAAAAATGGGTAATTGTTTAGATTGCGGCCCCACTTTTTTATGATATAAATTTAACATGATTACATTTTTTTGAGTTGTCAAATATTTTTATTCTTAATGTTTATTAAAAAAAGTATAATTAAAAAAAAATAAAGAATGTTAATTTGATTTTTTTTTTTTGAAAAATCTAAAAATTGATACTTTTTATTTTCTTTAATTATTTATACGTAGAATATGAAAGAAATCACTAGAAATTGTAATACCCATTTTTTTTATTTTTAAAAGAAAAATTAACACCGATTTTTTTTCTTAAAAGATTCGTAAAACCGATGAAAATAGAACAAAATGAAAAAAAACACGTTAATATCTCTATTTTTCGATTTTTTATAGCCAGAAATAGGTGAGGCTGGACAATATGCAAAAAACAAATTTCAGCTTCTACATAGTATTTAAAAGAGATAAAAAAAGGAAAGTATAGACAAAGATAGATATCTTGTAAGATTTACACTTGGATCCGCGTTGTGAGTGACGGGTCAACTGTTGTTCTCCCTCCGGACTGGTAGGACTGGATGGGGCACTGCAGGGACCCGCTCGGCTTTCCCGAGAACCTAAAAAAAACAGCCCAAGCCCAAAGTTAGCATTTAAGAGGTGGTTAGGGCCACCTCGTGGAAAAACTAAACTTTACCAGGGTTTTTTTCAATGTCTTTTGTACTAAACCTTTCTTTTAATTAGCTAAACCAGATGATACAATAAAAAGCTTGTTGAACTAGGAGCTGGAAAGGATTTTTTTGAAGCTGAACCTCCTAACTTTAACTTAAACACTAGACGTAAACAAAGAGCGCAAACCTACCTACTAAAACCAACACAGAAAAAAGCGGGTAACACGTTTAATAATAACAATTATATAACTATAATCTATTCATTTTCATTTGAGAATGACGAAGGCAAAAACAACTATACCTAAAGTCCAAAATTTCTGTCAGTGACTCATTTAATACCGGCCACCCAACCGACGAAGCGGCTGATGAAAATCTAACACTAGTAAATAATTTTTAAGCCTATGATATACTTTTCCGCTCAAATAACAGTGAACCGGCCAAAAGTTTCATCGCCACGTTGTCATAATTCGCGAAAATAAGTTACCAGCCAGCAATCCACTTAAAATAGCACGCCAATATGTATTGAAATCATTGTTATCGAAAAGACAATAAAAGTGGCAACACACATTCCTTAGTTTACAACTTGAAGAGACTTGAAAATAAGCGTATCGACAGGGTTTTCGTGCTGTTCGATGATTTTATTTAGTTGTTATTGATTATGGACAGATTTTGTAAGTTTAAATTTTAATTGCTATACAGGGTATTTTCTAAATATTATAAATGTCTAATAATAGTAGTATATAAATATTGTTTTGTGCCAATTTTATTATAGTTTATCTTATTTAGTGTATATAATTGTATATAAAGATTTAGTGTTGTTAAGTGCTTTTAATTCAGTAAACTATAAATATTAACTAACCTTTAACTAGTTATTCGCCTACAAAAAAACTCAGTTAACGTTAAAAGAACGAATAATGGTTAAAAATATTTACCATGGGATTCGGGAACGAAATCCAGAACTAACCACTTTGGATGCTGTAGAGATATGTGCAACTTTAACAAAAGTTTTTTCGGTATTCAGAGTTTTAAAAGGCAAATAAACAATTTTAGTAAATATTCGGATACTGGAAAATGCGATTTTTTCGCTAATTTTTGCACACTCTACTTTCCGATTGTTAAACATGAATCAGAAGCTGTTTTTTTTGGCCGCCTCTTATAGTATTTCAAAAGAATATTGATTGAATTGTTTAATTCTATTTTACGACATACTCCTTTAAATTCAATCATTTGCACGAAAACATATTTAAAAAACTCATACTATTTTAATATTAAAAAAAATAACTCAAAAGGTACGTAAAAAACCTTATTTTTTAATAAAAAGTAGGTAAAACGTTTACGTCCGAATTCAACTCGAAATTCTAAAAATGTTGATCTGTTGCCAAGTTGTAATAGTTTTCTTTATGACATTTTTATAAGGTATGCGAACCTTGCTTCGCTCGGCCCCCAATGTTTGATCAAAGATATCCTCGATATGGAAATCCTAAATCTGGAACTTGAAAAACCCGAAATAGTTATTGGATTCTACAAGCTGATGATCTCAGGGCTTTTGTGTTCCTTATATAGTGGATATTTTTGATGAAGCAATGCGCGTAAATATCGTATTTAATATTGAATTTGCAAGATCGGTGGTAAATTGGCAAGTCGGTGTAACTTCAATTGTCTATCGTTCTGTTTTTACATCTTTTTTAATTAATGTTAAGACTGAAATTTTATTATTTTTTCATGTAGCAAAATAAAATCGGAAAAGGTAAAATTAAAGTAATTTTTTTTCGAAAAACGTTGAGAAATCGACAAAAAAACTCAAATTTGTGTTCTATGACCTCAAAATAGGAGGTGTGCAAAATTAAGCAAAAAAATTACATTTTTCATTAATCCGAATAATACCAAAATAATATAGGCTTGTTACTAATGTTGATGAAAATGTGAGAAAATAACTTTTGCTTGTAAAAAATATTTTCATGTTTTGACGAAATTTTATCATTTATTTTCTGAAATGCACACGCCACTGGAATTGATTCGCCTGACCCCACACAACCCGGGGCACTCTAAAGGCGAGCGATGCGTCATTGACAGAAATTTTGGACTTGAAGTATAAACTAAAATGTATCGCTTTGGTCCGAAAAGTCAGTAACCAAGGTTACAAACGAAACTAACCAATCGGGAGACTTCTTCATTTGTTATTGCTTACGTCACTTTCAAATAATAATGGCCAGATTTTAGTACCACTTAAAAAATAATACAACAAGAAATGCAATAATTAATAATAATAATTTTTAAATATTATTATTTACCAAAAAATATACAGGGTGTCCCAATTCTATACACTAAATATCTCTGCTTCTGTACGTGATACAAAAAAAACTTAAAACAAAAAATGCGTGTTTGTTGCTAATGCTAATTTTATTAACAGTATTGGTATGTATACAGGGTGTCCAAATACAGAGTTGTCATTGTAAGGTACGTTTTTTTTTAATGGAACGCCCTGTATATTTTGCCAAATTTTGACTTTGATTAAATTCTACATCAAAATTGTATATGACACTATACGACAATTATTGCTGGTTTTTGAGATAACTACCTATATTTGTAGTATTATCTGATTTACTTATGTAATAATTAAAAACGATTAAAGAATTAAAACAATTAACATAAGATCATATAGTAAAGGTTTAAACTGCTGACCAATTTTTAGTACTATTTTCTGTCGTAATTATTTTAAAATAATTCTTTTAGTGTCAAAGTGACCAGTTCAGTTCCTTTATTAGTTACTTAACTATCTAAAAAACCAGCCATAATTGACGTATAGTGTATTTGAGATTTTTGATGTAGAATTTAATAAGTCAAAATTTGGTAAAATATAAAATTAAAAAAAAAACGTACCTAACAATGAAAACTCTGTTTTTGAGACACCCTGTATATTTACCGATACTGTTAATAAAATTAGTGTTGGCAAACACAAATTTTTTATCTTAAGTTTTTTTCTGTATCATGTACAGGGTGTCCAAATAAAAAAGGACGCCGGCTGTATCTAACAAAATGTTTATCGCACAGCGTTGAGGAAAATATTTTTAGTAAAAGTGGTCAAGAGAGATAGCTGGAAATTATTTACAAGTTTTTAAAATGACCGCTCTAAAAAAGTGATGTTTCTGTGAATTTTGCTACATTAACCTAACAAAAAAATACCTGATCTTTAAAGTCAAGCATAATTTGAACCTTTTTTGTTTGACAATTTTTGCGGTATCTCTAAAAATAAAGTAGTGGGGGTATTTAAAGGTTTCCGTAAAAAACACTCTGTATCTTCAAAACCGGTAAGCCGATTTTAACAAGTTAAAGAGAGCTATTCTTGGGCTATAAATTTTAGAATATTTGAAGTTTTGTTAGTTTCACATTGCGCCGCTAGACGGCTTTTTTCAACATTCCGCAGAATGGTCATTTTTTCAAAAAAATTAAATGCATTGATATGATTTTTGTTTTATAAAAAATTAGCTAAATGATGCTTAAACAAGCTTGCGAAAACCATATCTCGATATCTTGTTCCTTACCTTAAATTTAGGCCAAAGAAAATTTTATACGTCAATATCTCAAAAACTATAAAAGCTACAAGGAATTTTAAATGACATAAATTATGTATTTTTACGATACCTTTAATTAAGGTTATATAATCTTTTCGCCTAAATGCAATACTTTACGAGTTATAATCAATAAATCAAATTTTCAGGATTTTTTTAAGGTATACCCCTGGAATTCGATTTTTTTATTATAACTCGTAAAGTATTACATTTAGACGAAAATATTATATAACCTAAATTAAAGGTTTTATAAAAATACATAATTAATGTCCCATGAAATTTCTTCTAGGTTTTATAGTTTTTGAAATATTGACGTATAAAATTTTCTTTGGCCCAAAGTTTAGGTAGGTAACAAGGCATCGAGATACGGGTTTCGCGAGCTTGTTTAGGCATTATTTAGCTACTTTTTCATGAAAAAAAATACACCAATGCATTTAATTTTTTTGAAAAATCTATCTGTCTGAATATCAAAAAAGCCCTCGAGCGGCGACATGTGAAACTAACAAAACTCCAAATATTATAACAATTATAGCCCAAGAAAAGCTCTTGTCAACTAGCCTAAGCTTGTTAAAATCAGCTTAGCCGTTTTGAAGATACAGAGTGTTTTTTACGGAAACCTTTAAATACCCTCCACCACTGTATTTTTAGAGATACAGCAAAAATTGTCAAACAAAAAAGGTTCCAATTATGCTCGACTTTAAACTTCACGTATTTTTATATTAAGTTTATATAGATTATAGATTAAGATTGTAGTTACGCCCCCTAGCGGCCATTTCAGAACCTTGAAAATAATTTCCAGCCATTTCTCTTGAACACTTTGAGTAAAAATATTTTTCCCCAACGCTGTGCGATAAACATTTTCTGAGATACAGCCGGCGTCCTTAATTATTTGGACACCCGGTATAGGGGCAGAGATATTTAGTGTATAAATAAAGTTAGGACACCCTGTATAGGCGCCCATAGTACACAGGGTGTTTCACAAGTAAATCTTTGGCAACGTCCCTCTTAGGAATGAATGGACCAATATTCGTAGTATTTTTTAAAATTTTTAACTGCTTTGCAGTGTTTCGTGTGAAGTGATCTATTAGCTGAGGGGATATAAAAGTTATATTCATTTATATAAATAATTGTATATGTAAAAGTTAACTTTTTCATTATCAGTCGTTCATGTAGCTCCAGACACGTCAATTTTGGGCAGCCATAGAGTGATAAATTTAAAAAAAGGAAATTTTAACATAAACAAAAGTACTGAAAGATAAATAATTAGTACAAGAATTACAAAAATCATATTTTGCCAATATTAGCCATTATTTTTTTATGTTAAAATACTTGTGTTAAACTCCATTATTTTAGAATAAATGAATGAAATGATATATTTGAAAAAATTACTTGGTTTTATTCAGTGTGAGTGTAGGATTCTCATTAAACATGTTAAAAACTACTTTTGGTTTCTTTTAAGATTGGTGAAGCACATGTACGTATACACCAATTAAAAGTAAGTAATTGTCTGAAGAGGTTTAATACACCAGACATCGAATATAGGGTGTTAGAAAAACGTACCCTGTGAATTAGACATGAAGAGATTTAATAAGGAAGTTGTTCGACGGGAAGTTTTGGCATGTGTTGGCACTGTCTGATCGCTAGGACCGTTACCTTCTCTCTTGGAGGACTTCACGGCACTGGGGTCTGTTTCTTGGCTGGGTGACATCACCGGCTCTTCCAGGTCCAGAATTCCTAAAATATGTTTTTTACAGGGTGTCCGAGAAAATATCATGAAAAAAATACGTGAAAAGTTTACATATTTTTTTGTATGGGCCTCCTCTTCGGAAATATTGGCTCCCAAAGAGCTACGATGGAATCAAGTTTAAAAAAAAATTAAACTACCAGAATAAGATGTAATCAGAGCTGTCAAAGTACTCTTAAATAGTACTTCAAGTACAAGTACCAAGTTTTTGATTTTTTAGAAATTACTTCAAGTACAAGTACCAAGTATTCATTAAAATGTACTTGCATTTTCAAGTAAATTGAAAAAGTACTTGAAATACCACCCAAGTATTTTATTTGTAGTAAATCCAAGTACTTGAAGTAAACCAAAGTACTTGAAGTAAAACAAAGTACTTGAAGTAAAACCAAGTAATTGAAGTAAAACAAAGTACTTGAAGTACAACAAAGTACTTGAAGTAAACCAAAGTACTTGAAGAACATAAAAGTACTTGAATTATTGTTTTTACTTCAAGTACTTTTTATTTACTTGAAGAACTTTCTATACTTAAAGTACTTTTTTTTTACTTGAAGTACTTTTTTTACTTCAAGTACATCGTAATACTTCAAGTACTTAAATAAATACATCAAGTAATTTACTTGGTCAAATTAAGTAAAAATCCAAGTATCTTCATAAAAACTAATCAAGTATAAGTACAAGTACCTCCTAATAAAAAGTACTTGAAGTAAAATACTTGAAGTACAAAAAAGTACTTCAAGTAAAATTTTACTTGAAGTACTTCAAGTTTTGACAGCTCTGGATGTAATACCATTAGTTCAATGATTATAGCAAAAAAAAGGTCATTTCTGTAATTAATGTTCACAGATATCTGACTGCGCCGTGACCTCCGGAATAACCTGTAGATTACTAAAATTAAAAATCCAACCAATTTTTTTTCAGGTAATTTTTTTAAACCATAATTATTTAAAAGGGGCCTTTCTTCGTTTTTTTTTTTTAAATATAACAAAAAGTACTGGCTATATCACTTTACTCATAAAAGACCGTTTGTAGAGAATTTAAAAATCTACAAAATGTTTTTGAAAAATCCCGTTTTGACCATTTTTAACCGAGAAAGCCGAAAAAACGCTTAAAACAGACCTTTTTTCAAAAATTTGTATCTCCGTTAATTTTCAATATTGAGAGCTGATTTTTTGGGAAATGATAGTCAATAACATATACTTTGGGCTGCCGAAAGATAAAAATTGTCGCATTAATATTTTTTATTCAATCGCACTATAAACAAATTAGGCCCTTATCTTGCAAGTGCCGTGAATATTAGGCAAATGGTCCGATTTGAATTTTTAAAACGGCTTTTTAAAGTTAAGATTAAAAGCTACAAATTGTTTATCTTACAGTTTCATAAAAGTTTGCAGAACATTGTTAAAAATGCTTGTGAACCTAGCGCGTCTAGCAAAAATTCCGTCGACGGCTCGATGCACGCAGCCCGTCTCTCGCTTCTTCTTTGCTGCTGGGTGCCCCCTCCACGCTCGACGCGCTAGGTTCACAAGCATTTTTAACAATGTTCTGCAGACTTTTATGAAAATGTAAGATAAACAATTTGTAGCTGTTAATCTCAACTTTAAAAAGCCGTTTTAAAAAGTCAAGATAAGGGCCCAATTTGTTTATAGTACGATTGAATAAAAACTATTTATGCCACAATTTTCATCTTTCGGCAGCTTAAAGTATATATTATTGACTATAATTTCCCAAAAAATCAGCCCCTAATATTGAAATTTAACGGAGATACGAATTTTTAAAAAAGGTCTGTTCTAAGCGTTTTTCCGGCTTTTCTCGGTGAAAAATGGTCAAACCGGGATTTTTCAAAAACCATTTTGTAGGTTTTAGAATTCTCTAAAAACGGTATTTTATAATTTAAGTGATATAGCCAGTACTTTTTATTATATTAAAAAAAACGAAAAAAGGCCTTTTTTAATAATTATTATTAAAAAAAATGGTTGGATTTTTGATTTTAGTAATTTCAGAAGACATGGCGCAGTCAGATATCTGTTAACATTAATTACAAAAAAAATCTATAATGACTGGACTAAAAAGGGGGTCATGGGATGAACAGCCTTATATACTTAGTGGTTAAATAATTATGTCTAATGAACGTAATTTCATTAAAGCTGTTTGGAAGCAGTAACTCCAAAGAGAATGCCTATACGAAAAAAGTTTATAAGAACTTCTAGTATGCTTTTCACATGTTTTTTCATATCCGGGCGATTTCCCACATTTTCCCGGACACCCTGTATAAAGAAATAAGTAAAAATATTTCATTTCTAGGCGAGTAAAATGAACTGTAAAAGATGATCGACTTGCTAGCATGCATATGATGATTACTAGAAAAACACACAATCATTTCAATCTGCAGATTGCAAACTTCCAAAATACCCAAAGCTTGAACATATTAAAAGCAAAACTGGAAAAAAATTTATAAAAATTGATAGTTTTTATGACAAAATAAAAAAATGTTTGGTATAGTGTGTTCATTTATATTTAAACCAAGAAAAAACCAGTCCTAAATCTCCCAATTAGGACGGAAGCAAAAAAACATGAAATATCCTAAATAATCAGTCCGTACTGGCCGGGCTTTTCTGAGAATGTTCAAGAACCATTCTTTATGTTTAATGAGTTAATAGAAAAATTACCTAAAAATAGGCATTTTTCTAAAACAAAGCAATTTTTCGAACTAAATTATTTTGTTAAAAAGTTATTAATACGAGAAGATTTGTGTTTATAGATTTTTTAGTATTTGGAACAAACCAGTAATAATTATTTTAACCTGGACAAAAATTTTCGAACGTACTTCCGGTGGTATTGAAAGTTTAAGTTGTTTAAATAATGAGACGTGTCAGCAACCGAAAATTTTATGACTGGTTTTTCTTGTTTAAATTTAAATATGAATTACCACACATTAACTATGAGATTCCTCAAAAATTAGTATTTGTTAAGACAATGGCCATACAATATTATATTTATTTGCAAACCTGGTCTTTCAAGTCCGGTTGATTTGTTCCTGACAAATTGCTCCAACAGCTGGTCAATAGTTAAATCCACACACTGTTCCCTAAATTCCTTATGAACCTTCCCCATTTCGTCATGCGCTCCCTCTACTACATCGGCAAACGATTTCAAAAACTCCTTCATCTTTATCAAATGGCTTACTTCGAGTTCTTGGAAATTTTTTACACTCAACGACATTTTCTTCTCGAAATCCTCTTTTACCGTACTATATTTTTCAACGAATGTTTTGTAATCTTCTTGGGCCTTTTTGAGTTTTTGTTCCGATTTTTCCAAATCTTTAGCGGAAGCATTTTCTTTTTTTAGTCTTTCTAGTTCTAAAAATCTTTGATTATATACATCCTTCGATTTTTGTACATTAAGTGTAACATTTTGCATAGCTTGTACTACTTCCAACGTTCCTGATTCCTCTTCTTTTACCTTAAATAGCACAATTTATACAAATAAATAAAAAGAAGTTTAAATAAAAGATTTAAACTTAATTCATAACGGGTGACTCAGCGAACATGTAACATCTAATTACTTTCTTATTTACAATAGTCTAGTCTAGAAGTGTGTTTCCTGCGAAAGATAGCTCATTCGACGCAGAATGCAAATCTGAGAAAGGCGTTTGGAGGATTTTTGCTGCCAATAAAAAATGCCATTGTTATTTACAAAATACGGAACATAAAGTTATTTTGATTTTTGATAATAACTTAAAAACCATGAGAGATAGCGAAAATTGCAAAAAAGATCCTCCAAGAGAAGGACATTTCCGATAAAGAAGTCCCAACTCCAGCTGAAAATGGGCCTCCGCGCGACATTTTTGGTTGCGCGCTCGACCTCAACTACCGGGTAAGTCACACTAAATAATTTTTTTGGGTATTAAATACACACAACATCAAAAGTCTTGGACCCCACCGGTATTCTGTAATTTATTTTCTTTTTGAATAAAATAGTAAATGTTTTTTAAAGTATGTTTATTTGTGAAGTTATTTTTTCCAATAACAATATTGTTAAAAAATTTAAACAATTATTTAAACAACATAAGAAATAAATATTGCATTTCTTAAGTAAATTCATTACAAAAAAAATTGTCAAAACATTTTTTTGTTCAAGACGAACATCAATCAAGAGTCAGTATGACCTCCTCTGTTTCTCAGTAACATATTGACACAAGTATGCATTGAAACAATCAAGCGGTTGATCGTTTCTTGAGGAATATTGTTCCAGTCCTCTTCTGCCGCTGCAACTTTCTCTTCCGCATTTTGGGGTGAGTTAATGCGGTGGTGAATCGCTCTAGACATAAAATCCTACATGTTTTCAATCGGATTCATATCCGGCGAGTTAGCTGGCCAGTCTAGTCGGCTGATATGTCCTTGTTCAGGTGCCTCATGAACCGTTCTTGCGCGATGTGGCCGGGCGTTGTCGTCCATGAAGATAAAATTCTCGCCAAAAATGTTGCGTTGTGGATAAATAATGGGCCTGAAGACACTTTCAATATAAACTCGACTTGTCATATTCTGAGGTATAGCAATTAATGGCGTTCGGCGATTGAACATGATTCCTCCCCAAAAATTACTGTCCCTTCTTCATAGGAGCAACCTCTCGAGGAAAATTTAGTCTCCCTTGACGACCTGGCTCTCGCCAGACTCTTTGCCTGTTGTCATCACTCTGCAGTCCAATTCTGGTTTCATCTGTAAATAAGACCCATCGCCACTGCCGCAAAAGCCATTCCCTATGTTCTCGCGCCCAATGTAAGCGGGCAGCTCGGTGTCGTGGAAGTAGTGTAGGTACCCTTAAAGGCCTTCTTGCACGAAGATTTGCCAGATGCAGTCTTCTTCTAACTGTAGAGGACGATATAATACGGCGAAACGTACCTTGAAAGTGAGCTCTAAGGGCTGGAGCTAAAGCAGTTCGATGTCTACGGGCATATTGAACCAAATATCGATCCTCCCGTTCATGTGTTATTCGAGGTCGACCCTACGTGGTCTTCTTTCAACTGTCCCAAATTCTTGGTACCTTTGAACTATTCGCACAAATGACGATCTTGGTATGTTTAACATCCTGTGTATATGATGATTGGAATGTCCAGCATCATGCAGAGCAACAATTATTGCCCTATCAAAACCATTAATTTCACGTCCTGGCATTATTTTGAAAGAAAATTATAAAATTTACTTTGCTAAATATTCAATAAAACTGACCATATGTTTTAAAAATTTATAAAAAAATCAAAAATATTTTATCTGTCAATATTTTTGATCTAGTTTATTTATCAAATACCTCATATTTTTTGCCTAGCAACAAAAACGCAATAAACATACAGCAAATAGATTATATACGGGGGGTCCAAGACTTTTGATGTTGTGTGTATTAATAAAAAAATTTTCAAAAATTATGGTGTATTCGAACACTTCAAAGAATTTATTCCCGTTAAAAATTTAACTTAAAGTTAATTTTTCAACAAGTTAGACATTTGTTAATTAACAAAATTGTTTCGAACCTTCGTCTTCATTGTACATTAAAAAAATAATTTAAATAATTGTCGTATAAATTTTTCGCGTCGTGGAGCCCTTTTTATATACAGGATTATTTATTTTAAAATAAACAGGGCTTTATTTTTGAACTTCTCTGTACTTTTTTAAAAAACAAATATAGCCATTTCGTATATTTTTTTCCGTAGAATTCGACAATCTAATTAGAAAAACATTTGAAACCAAAACAAAAGAGCTACAGCACGAGTGACGTATTTTTTAAATGGAATACCCCGTATATTTTTATATCAATAGATGAGATTTTCCCGAGGAATTTGTGATATAGGTTGCTGGGTTTATTTTCTGCGGTTCTGCTGCAATTGTTAAACTGATGATATATAAAAATAGTTTCACCTGAAAACCTAGCTGCACAGGTCACAGGTGCTTTTTGTCAAAGTCAAAATTTTTAAAATACCCTTTATTATTTTTGGAGTAGTTTTAAATGAGATTTCATCAGAAGAACGTTCAAATTATAACGCTCTATTATAAAGGTGAAGAAAACAAGGCAAACACAACGAAGAAATGTTGCAAATTTCACCGAAATATATCAGTAAAAACGATTTTAAAACTGAAGGTCTTTCCGAAAAACAAAATCAGTTTTTAAATAATAGTAAAATTTCATCCGATAATCTAGCTTAATAAATGGTTATAAAAATAGTATTTTCCTAATTTAATTAGCATCTTCTCAATTACTTAAAAAACCTGTATTTAAACAAATTGAATTCTTTATTTAATGTTACGAGATTACAGATCATTAATTTTAACACTATTACGTGTATATTTACGTCAATTAAACGCTTTTGAAAATGTTTTAGTACCTTAGCAATTTTTCGCAAGATTAAAAATTAATCCGTAAAACGTAACAAGTTGAAAACCTTTCATAAATCCTCTATTATAGCTTATTAAATTATCCTAAAATCAACAATCTTTAAAGGGGACAAAATATTTATTAAAATAAAATTTAGATAATGTGTTAATTATAATTTTTTAAACCAATTTTTAAGAAATGTTAAATTAAATAATATATACAGTGACCCCAGAAAGTAATGCCATATAGTAAAAAATTATTATGACGTTTAGAAAAATTGATTTCTGCAATCACTCTGCATCACTTTAAACCTCAGAAACAATTGAAAGATCCCGATTGGCATTTGTTATTTGGCAATAAATTGAATTTTGTTAGGTCGGTTGACCAAAATCCCTTATATTGTCAAAATATCAAAACAATTATAGGGTAATTGTCCGAATTAATTCTATGGCTATGTAAAATTTAATTTGGGTAAAAACAAATTGACATTATCCAAACATATTTTGTTTGAAAAATTTTCTTTTCCATTTGAAATAGGTAGACCAAACTAATTTTCAGAGTTTTTTTATTTAGTAAGTTTAACTTACATTAATTTGCTAATACTGTGATTTATATTGCATTAATTTTTCAAAATATTTAGTTAAATGAACATATTCCAATAATGAATGACGCCGAGGCGCAACCAAAAATCTCGCGCGAAGGCCCATTTTCAGGTTAAATTAAAGTTTAATTAATGGAGATAGAACTCAAGATTTGGACTTTTTTACGGAAATTTCCTTCATTTTAAAATCTTTTGCATTTGCTATCTCTTACTGTTCGAGTTATCATCAAAAATCGAAATGGCTTTTTTAATTTCGTTTCTCTTTATAACATTGCAATTTTTATTGGAAAAATCCTAAAACGCCTTTTTAGATTTGCATTCGGTCAATGATGCCTATTGCATATTTTTCGCAGAAAACACACTAATACTATTTTCTGGGATGCTAAAAACAAGAATTATTACAATAAAAACAAACGCCAAGATGCTTGGAGGGAGATAAGTAAAGTCCTAAATCTACCAGCTTCAACACTAAAGATCAAAATGAAATCTCCCACGGGAACGTACTGGAACGAAAGGACAAGGGAAAAGAAAAGCCTGGATCAGGTAAAAAAACATTGTTTATTAATCTACACAATAATAGAAACATAGATATGAAAAATATTAAATACAGAGGTTAAGTTAAATACAAAGTAAATCTATATATTTTTTAATAGGTATAAAGGATATTTATGAATTAAAATGGCTCTTCTGGACTAAACCTTGAAATTGTACTGCTTTGACACCCGAAAATACTGCAGACTTGCGTAGGAATCCCCCGTTGCTAGAAACCTCAGCGCGATTGCAAATCTTTCCCTTATAGTTATCACTTCCTTTATCTTAGTATCCATTTTCTTAATTATTGGATCTAGTGATGTAAAATTTCCGGAAATATATGCAAACTTTGGAAATATATGGAAATATTGGAAATAAACACTACAAAACTCAAAAAGCTAAACAATTAATAAAAGTTTCTGGCTCAAAATCTAATTACGAATAGTATTTGGTAAAACAATTGCGCAAATGAAACAAAGTTAAAAGCAAAATAATAATTAATCAACAATATAAAGTACAGGGTGTCCCAAACTGGACGCGTTCTTATGGGAACAACCCTTATTTGAAGGGATAGAAAAAAATTGACCAAGGTGTCCGGAGCTCAAATTTAATGAGAAAACTACTGGCGCTAACAAAACTTTGCTATCTCTTATCATCTGGCTCGAATTTCGTCGATTTTTTAAATGCCCCATAACTTTCTTATTAATAAAGATAATTAATTTTGATAAAAACTTTCTTAAGGCACTTTTTTTCGTAGAATTCATTGCGATAGGCAGATTTTTTACAGGGCGTTTAGCTTTTCGTGCACCACCTCAAAATCAATTTTTTTATATGGACCACCCTATATATTATACGATTTTTAAAAAGCTGGTAAAATTTCCTAAATTTTGATGTATTACTTGTTATGTTTATCTTAAAAACCATTAGCAGTATTACGATTTAAAAATTAAAATAATGTGCCTACAGAAATCAACATTGCCATGACTAATAAAATGACATAGGATGCTAACATGTTATGATTAAAACAACAGATCTAAAGTTTTATGATAAGATTACTCGTAGTTAATATATTAAATTAATAATTATCTAAAGCACAAACGACAACAATAACAAACCAACAATATTAACAAAAAAACATAACTCTACCTAATCCCAATATAAAATTTTATGGAATTTAATTAACGATAGTAAATAAACAAAAATAAAATAAAATTATGTTAACAAATGTTCATTTCCCATCCAATTTTTACCAAACTGAACATTAAGGTAATCGTTTATGGTCCTTGCACAATGCGCAGGGGCACCATCATGCTGGAAGAAGACTCTGGGTATCAGATTTATGGGAATATCTTCCAAGAATGGTTCAACCTGGTCCCTTAAAATATCCAAATATTGTCTAAAATTCAGCGGTTCATCATAAATGTAGGGTCGAATGAATTGTCCTCTAAAAATTCCCACCCACACATTGAAGCTAAATCTTCCTTGTTGTCTGTTTTGGGCAGTCGCATGGGGATTTTCTTGGGACCAAGTGTAATCATTAAACCGATTAAATATGCCCGCACTACTAATCGAAGCCTCGTCAGACCAAATACAATTTTATTTTATTTAAAAACCACTCACAAAAAAGAGTTCTTTGATCAAAATCCCCAGGGAGAAGATGATGGATTTTGCGGGTTCGATAAGGCTTAAATTTGTTTTTTTTCAAAATCCTGTGATTTTTGCTTCTGGATATGCCAGTTTCTGCTTCAAGTTTTCTTGTGGAAGTTGTACCATTATTTTCATATAAAGTGTCCAATACGGTTAGAGTTTTTACTTCATTTTCGTTTTGAATTTCTTGATTTTGAGCATACTTTGCTTTGGGTTTGTTAAAAGAGCCAAAATTTTGAAGATTATGGGCAAGTCTAGCAAATACATCCCTGGATGGTTGCTGCCGTTCGGAATATCTTTGAAAATACAAGTTTCTTGCCGCCTGAGCATTTTTGTTGCTTTCTATGTAACATTTAAGCATGTTGAACTTTTCAAAATTTTCATACATTTTTTAACACTTTTTAAAAACCTTATTTAAATTACTTTTTTTACTAAAAATACCAAAATATTTAACAATATCAAGTACCACTGTCAATTCTCAACTATTCAGAAGCTGTTAAAATATTAAAACAAAAAAATCATATGCACGGCCTACTGCTTTTTTACGTAGCAACTTTAAATATGTGGTTTTAATCATAACATGTTAGCATCCTATGTCATTTTATTAGTCATGGCAATGTTGATTTCTGTAGGCACATTATTTTAATTTTTAAATCGTAATACTGCTAATGGTTTTTAAGATAAACATAACAAGTGATACATCAAAATTTAGGAACCTTTACCAGCTTTTCAAAAATCTTATTATATATAGGGTGGTCCATATAAAAAAATTGATTTTGGGGTGGTGCACGAAAATCTAAACGCCCTGTAAAAAATCTGCCCATCGCAATGAATTCTACGAAAAAAAGTGCCTTAAGAAAGTTTTTATCAAAATTAATTATCTTTATTAATAAGAAAGTTATGGGGCATTTAAAAAATCGACGAAATTCGAGAAACGCCCTCTAGTGGCCAAACGATAAGAGATAGCAAAGTTTTGTTAGCGCCAGTAGTTTTCTCATTAAATTTGAGCTCCGGACACCTTGGTTAATTTTTTTCTATCCCTTTAAATAAGGGTTGTTCCCATAAGAACGCGTCCAGTTTGGGACACCCTGTACAGTCGCTACTGAGTTAACAATGGACGATACGACTGATAGAACCGTAAACTTACCGATTTTTTTAGCCGGTAACTTTTTCCCTTTTATGCGATAGCAAATTTCAATTTTTGAAATTTTAAATGGGGTTATTTATACATGATTGGAATTGTCATCCAAGGCCACGAACGTCATACCAATTCTGATGAAGTGGGGGTCTGGAAAAATTGGCCCCTTGACCATGCCCACGATTTCCCAAGTTCTACTGGACCAATTTACTTAAATTTTTCTTAAAATCTTCTTCATAGACTTCTCTAAGTCCGGAACTATCCGCATCTCCAATTTTTCAATTTTGACTATTTTTAAAAAATTCAAAAAAGTCAAAAAAAGTGGTACAAAAATTGTTTTTTTTTTCAGGCAGCCGCCATTTTGTGAAACAATTTTTTTCAACTTTTCCGTAGTTCCGGACATTGCGACGTTACTCTACGTTGATAATTTTCTATGTTTTTTTTTTTAGATTGCTAGGAGGGTTGGAATCGTAGGCATGGTCACGGGCGAATGTTTTGAGACCCCCCTTCATCAGCTGCCAATTTTTTAAATTTTCAACTTTTTTAATTTTTATTTTTTTTTCTGTATTTTTGTAATGTTAATAAATAACTCATAAAAAAATAGATAGTAAAAATATTAATTTCCTTTTTTTACGGCACTTCAAAAATCACCTAAAATTCATGCGTATTCTACACTAGAATACCCCCTTAAAACGTATTCTTATTTTCTTTTCTATTTTTCCGAAATTTCCAACATTTTCAATATTTCCGAGATAAGTTCGGAAATTGCCAATATTTCCATTTCCATGAAAATATTTCCACTGGAAATATTTTCATTTACAACACTAATTGGACCAATTTTAGATATCATCTTCTTGCGTCAATCGCGTGAAATTCTTAAAAGTATCGTCTATTAATTCGACGGTCATATTATTAGTGTTTCCATATTGCTTTCTAAGACGGAATAATTCTTTTACCCATCGACGACGTTTCTTCCGGCGTTTGTGGTTTTTAAGGAACTACCACAAGAGGAAAACTTGGGATCATAATGGACGACCTTGACGAACCGATGGCTCGCATCATATTATTTTTTTGCAAATTTCATTTATAAAACCCTTAGCCTTATCACCCAAAGGACCAAAAGTTTCAACAGCAAAAGGAATGAAGATAAACCGCTCTTCAAGCTCTTTATATTTTAGATGTTTTTTATTCTCGGCAATACGAGCAACCGCACCTACTAAATTAGAAGTTTTGTCCAGATAGGATTTTGCAAGTGTATGGCTGCAAGTAGCGTCCCAAAGTAATTGTTTTACATATTTCCAGGAAATTAAGGTCATTCTATCTACACGTTTTCCATCGCTTCTGCAAACTCCAAGAGGCTCTAACACAGAAGGATTTTCAGCTAAAATCGGAGCTCTCTTTATAATGTCATTTATCTGACTGGGTCTAGAAGAACGCCCTGCGCTTTTTTTGCAGCTTAACCTATGTAGGCCATAATATCAACATTTTTGCCGCAAACGCAGGTGTGCTCTCCACACACAAGCAGACCAAGTCTGAGAGCGATAGAACGATATCTTGATTCGCCAAGACGATGCGCGCATCAGATTCGCGAGAATAATGCGCGCATTAAATTCGTGAAATGTAAGTCCGCCTTAAGATTAAATGCTTAGCGATCAAGCAGTTAGAATTCTGGATTATCTGAAAATCAGAATACATACTAAACTTACCGATTTATGTTTTTTATGTAAGTCTTCCGCGTACTTTCCTACTTCTTTAACTAATTCCGATAACTTTTGCATCGTTTGGAGGTGCAGAGCAGAAAGTTTTTCTGCTGAAGCTTTTAGGACTTGCCATAGTGGGGCGAAAGTGCCTTGCGAACAACAACTACTGGCTTGTTTTGCTAATTTACTAAGAAGCTTGGAATTGTTCTCTTCTATATTTGATCTGTAAAAAAACAGAAAATTAAATTAGAAACCAGGATGTGGTCAAATATGTTTTTAATAAAGTTAGGTTGAACAATGATAGGGTGGATTAAAATCCTGCCTGCCTGAAGCCTCTTTTTCAATGGGCTATGATTTAAACATTTCCTTCAAGTCGGTTTCAGTCAAATCTTCATCTTGCGATTCAAGCAATTTCTGAATGTCACTTGATTCTATCTGCTATAAGTTCATTTGACAACGCGTTTACAAAGGATATTCGGTTGGGTACTCGGTCCTGTACTGTTTCTGTTATTCATTAACGATGTCACGTCTTGCTTTACAAATAGTAACTGCTTGTTATTTGCAGACGATTTAAAATTCTTCACCTCCGACACTGCCGATAGTTATGCTTTACAATCCGATTTAAATCGATTTAAAAAAAATGGTTTGAAGGGAATTCTCTTTCCCTTAATATTGCAAAATGTACTACTATCCATTCAACAAAATCTCTTGCCCCCCCAAAAATTCTATAAAATTGGTGACTAAACCCCTGAAAACTTCTTCCACAGTGAATGACTTGGGTGTAATTTTTGACGGAGGCTTATCGTTTAACCTTCATTTTCGACACAATCGAATGAAAAATCATTCAGAATGTTGGGCTTCATTAAGAAAATTTCCCCGACACTTCACCTGCACAAGGCCATTATGTCACTGTATAACTGCTTGGTAAGAAGTGTACTCGAATATTGTTCAGTTATTTGGCAGCCCCGTTATGTTTGCCATATCGATAGGTTTAAAAAAGAGTACAACATAAATTCATTAAATTTTGCTATTTAAATATCGTTTTCCGTATCAAGACGTCTGCTATGAAACTAGATTGCTTCTGTGTGGTATGCAGACTTTTGGAGAATAGACGAGACAAGCCCCCTTTGTTTCTTTATAAACTGGTTAATAAGATGATTCACTGTAGTGCCCCTGCTGAGTATGGTGGTTTTTTTTGGTCCCCAGGCGTCGAACTCGTCAAAATCCTTTTCTTCTTCGTGAAAGGACAAACACGTTTATTGACCGCATGTGTCAAAATTATAAAAATTTTATTAAATTTGGGGACATCTTCAATATTGGTCTGTTATTCTCTTAAGAGATGGCAAGGGTTTTTTGGGACGTCTGATTTAAGATTTAAGTTAAATTTTTAAACCCTTAAAAATCAGTATTTACTTAAATGGGACTGCTGTGATTGTGTGTTGATATGTATTGTTTGAGTTTCCTGCTATGTGAAACTTCATCTTCTTGTAATATTTTTAGCAACTATTGTATGTAGTGCAGGTACAAGTATTGTAAGCTTTTTTTTTTTTATGTTTTTTTAATTTTTTTTTTGTTTTTTTGGGGTTTTTTCTTTTTTATATTAATTTTTGTACCATTTGGGGGTTTTTCCCCCGAAAAATTAAAATGGACTGTGAATAAATAAATAAGTAAATAAATACCTACATATTGGAATCCTTTTTTTAATGTGTATGTAATTAGATCCGCAAAAAAAAATCTTTGGTTTTAAAATAGGAAATTGGGTAGCATTTTTTTTTAAATTGCAAATAGTGAAAACGCGAGTGCCAATAAGGGCCTTTTTCTGTAACAAAAATTTAAATTTTAAAATGAACCCATTAAATCATATTTCTTATTTAGTTTGCCCCGGGGCGGACTAGGTTTGAAAAAATAACAAAAATTTTTTTTAAACCCTGTATGATAAAGGGGCCCAAAATATTATTTTTGGATAGCTTTAACTTTAACCTAAAAAGGGGAAATTTTGAATGACATATAAAATCAACTTTTTTTTGAGAAATAAAATATCATGTTTGGTTTTTTTATTATACAGGGTGTTTTCTTTTAAATTTACGTCAATATTTAAAAGGCAATTTTTTTCCATTTTAAGAAAAAAACTTTTTATGAACGTATGTCCTAAAAATTTTTAGATACAAAGGGGGTTTTTTAAAAAAAATCATTTTTTAATAATATCTGTAATACCACCCCTTAAAAAAATTTTTTCAAATTTGTCATAAATTTTATCGTATCGGGGAAAATTTTAGTGTACCATTTTTTTTTTTTTCCAAAATAGGCAGGTCAAATTCTGTACGAAATGCCCTCTTGATACATAGTACAATTATCCAAATTTGGAAAATTTAAAAAAAATTTTTTTAGATATTAATAATAAATTATTTATTTTTGAAAATTTTTCCCCCCCGTTTTTGGGTTTTGGGGCTACCATATAAAGTTTTCTTCTTAAAATGAACCCAAAAATTGCTTCCCAAAAATTTTTCGTACAATTAGAAACACCCTGTTTTAAGTAAAAAAAATTTTTCCCAAACCTTATTTTAATTTTTTGTAAACGTTGATTTTATCGATGTCAATCAAAAAAAATTTTTTTTTTTTTTGGCAAATTTTTCCAAAAAATTTTATTGGGGCCATTGGGGGAAAAAAAAGCTATTTTGTGTCAGGTTTTTCCGTCCCTGGAAAAAATGACCCCAAAATATTTAATGGGTTCCTTTTTAAAACTATCTATATTTTAAACCTTATATTAAAAAAAAAAATTAAATTACGTCTAGTATTTTAA